>PNEQ01097620.1:0-19231 GCA_003012365.1 Medauroidea extradentata
ATACAGATCTTGAACAGAAGTTCGTTTCCTCTTAACAGCAATGCTATTAACACTTTTAATGAACTAAAACAAAATATTATGAATGCTGCTGTCTGTTCTATAGACTATAGATCGGTTCTTACGGTGGAAACAGATGCTTCAAAGTTTGCTATTGGTGCCACACTAATTCAAGATAACAGACCTGTGGCTTTCTTTTCGATGTCTCTATCAAAATCAGAAATGAATCATTCCTCAGTTGAAAAGGAAGCTTATGCCATCGTAGACTCTTTAAAGAAATGGAGACATTTCCTTATTGGTAGGCATTTTCGTCTCATAACTGATCAACGTTCTGTTGCTTTCATGTTTGACACTAAACATACTGGAAAATTTAAAAACGAAAAGATATTACGTTGGCGTCTGGAGCTTTCTAGTTACAACTACGAAATAATATACAGGCAAGGAAAAGAAAATTTGGTAGCTGATGCATTATCGAGAATATGCTCTTCGATAGGTAACAACCTGTCACAACTCCATTCTTTACATGATGCTCTAAGCCATCCAGGAGAGACCAGAATGTACCATTGGGTACGTTCTAAGAATCTACCTAATTCTTTAGAAGAAATACGTAAGGTAAATACTTCGTGCAAAATCTGTGCTGAAATTAAGCCTCGGTTTCTTAAAAATGAGGGTCATGTTATAAAAGCTACACATCCTTGGGAGAGAATCAACATGGACTTTAAAGGACCTTTACCATCTTCTTCTAGGAATCGCTATCTTTTAATTCTAGTTGATGAATATTCAAGACTTCCTTTTGCATTTCCATGCAAAGATATGACAGCAAGTACGGTTATCTCTAAACTCAGAGAATTATTTTGTGTCTTTGGAATTCCTTCTTTTATACACTCTGATAAGGGGACTAGTTTTATGTCACAAGAGCTCAAGTCTTTTCTTTGTATTATAGGAGTTGCTACTAGTAGAACGTCTCCTTACAACCCAAGAGGAAATGGACAAGGATAAAGATATGTTGGAATAGTATGGAAAACTATTGAACTTGCTATTAAAAGCAAACGATTACGTATCGAGGATTGGGAAGTAGTTTATCAAGATGCTTTACATTCTGTTCGTTCTCTTCTATGTACTTCAACTAATGCCACACCACATGAGAGGATGTTTAGTTTTCCAAGGAAATCAAAGAATGTGATAACAGTTCCATTGTGGTTGATGTTCCCTGGTAAGGTACTAATGAAGAGGCCTGTACGTAATTCTAAATATGAACCTATAGTTGAAGAAGTTCAGTTACTAGAAGGAAACCCTGAATATTCTTATGTTAGATTGTCTGACGGAAGGGAAACGACCGTCAACTCTAGATATCTTGCTCCTGTTGGGACTTATCCCGAAGAAATAGTAACAGAAGAACTTATTAATTCTGAAAATATTCTTCCTTCTAGTGTGCCAAATTTAAACACTAGAGACTTTGCTCCTAGTAAATCTTCTTTTACAGAAAATGTCTTAGAAGATCTTACAAACTATCCTGTTGTTGAAAAAGATCTTTCCACGAGAGCTAATGTCGTGCCTAGTTTTTCTAGTGAACAAAATGAACATTTAAAGAATTACGAAACAACGAAAAGAAGTGAACGTGAACACCGGCGTCCACAATACTTGAAAGACTATGTTACTTAGGGGAGGTTGAATGAAGTAATAAAATATCAAGTGTGTATAGTTAATTATATCTCTATGGAGATATATATCTTTGCTTGTGTAACAAGAAAATGAATATTTCGTTCTAGTCAAATAAAACCTTGTTTAAGGTCTATTAATCTGTATTATTTTATGACATAAATATAACTGAATAAAACCAATAATCACATTAAAAAAACGCAGTTACTGTCAAATTTGGATGTATTAATAACAAAAGAATTTTGACTCGTTAATATATGGCCATCTGACCCGTTACTACAACGTTACAGCCAGACAAATAATTTCACAGTAACATTCCTGTGACATTGACAACATTTGGAACATTGACACAACGTTTCAAACAGGCTCGCAACCAAATTGAAACAATGCAACGTAGCAGCAACGTTTTTGCAACCAGGCGTGCTGTATGGGTTGTGAGGGAGAAAAATTTACTCTCAGAAGAGTTGAAGGTGAAGGGGATTGGTAAGTTTAGGATGGGTTTTGTAAGTCAATGTGGAAGTGGTTAGAACTTGTTACTGGTTGTAATTTTTTTGGATTCTCGCTTATGACCAAGAAAAAATTCTGGTTTTTCAGCTCCCTAACTTCCCCGGAACTCCCGTTGGGAGCATTCGGATTTTCGTATTCCAATTGAGAGTTGCACTCGCTGGGTGCGCACCGGGAGCAGTTTTTGCCGCACCGTCTCGAGAGACGGTTCTGCAAATGAGTGCAATTATGGCGGCGACCTGTGATTGTGTAAAAAAAAGAAAATGTTTTCTGTGGGGGAAATTATGCAATTATATGACTGTCCGGAACTTTAAAAATGCAAATAAGTGTATGCGATGCAAACATACTGTGATTATTTTAATAACTGTGTTCGTTATTGAAACTATAGTAAGGTTAGTAGGACCGAGTCGTCCGCGCATTTATTTACCGATTGATCAAAGGGAAAAATTGTAGTAAAGTAATGTCTCAAATTTCGTAGGATTTAATTTTGGCCGCTTTGGAGTACATAGGGTTAAAGAATTTCGTGTTTCAAGTAATTTGTAGCCACAAATGTTTTGCACTGTAAATGTGGCGTGTTCCAGTTGTTGGAGCATAAACAATACACACTCGTTGCAGGCAATCACGTGTCTATTGCATATTTTCAGTTTTCGGGGCGCACTGGGTAGGCCCCTGGTGCGCCCTCGGAGCAGTCAATTGGAATACGCCATAAGTTATAGAAAAGTCGAAGTACGTCTTTCAGAAAGTAAACCGGTTAGTCTGGTGACCAGGGTAGTTGACACATTACTTTTCGATTGTTTGTTTTATTGCATCCTTATGATATTTTCTGCACATGTTGTACAAAGATATTGGACATGTCATAGAGTTAACATAATATATAGTTATAACATAAAAAACATGATATAAGGTTATACATAACATAAAGCTATACATTTATGTACAAGAATATAATATGAATAAATAATCTTCGTTCATCACTTTTTATATTGCAACTGGATGAAGTCTTCAATAATCTGAAAAAAGAAGAAGAAAAGTGGGAGAAAGAGACCTGACGTGTACACTGTTATATAAGTATGTAATTTAATGTTTATCATTTAAGTACTCTTCTACTGAATAAAAAACATGTTCTGAGAAATAATCCCTCAGTTTTCTTTTGAAAAGTTTAGGGTTTGAGAAAAATATTTCTTGCAAATTTTTTGGTAGTTTGTTAAAAATGTTACTTCCGGTGTAGTAAGGGCCTTTTTGTACTAATTTTAAATTTACAGAGGGCAAGTGAATGTGTTTTTTATTTCTAGTGTCATGCTTGTGATAGAATTTTTTTTCTAAAAAATGCGATAGAATTTTTTTTCGCAAAAATGTTAATGTTCTTAGACATAAATAGGAACAGTGAATACATAGATTCACATGGCAATGGCAATATCTTGGTACTTTTAAAAAGAGGTTTACAAGAGTCAGTTTGTTTCGTACTGTTCATTATTCTTACTGCTCTTTTTTGCATACAAAATACTTTTTCACTGTCAGTGGAATTGCCCCAAAAATTATGCAGTATGTCATGATAGAGTGAAAATATGCAAAATAGACCATTCTTATTGTGTCTTTGTTTAAAATTTCGACAATATTACGTAAAGCAAAGCAAGCAGCACAGCTTAGTTTAGGTAGAATATATTCAATGTGTGATTTCCAATTTAGGAACACATCCATCTGGTGGAGACCAAGAAATTTAGTTTTAGTTGTTTCATTGATTTTTTCTTCATTGCTAGCAATATGTATGTCCATTTGTTTACTGTTTTTGTTATAAACTTCATAATATGTGTTTTTTCTACATTAAGTACCTTTCGCAAGCAGAGTGGGCGTAGTTCGAGTCCGATCGCCCTAACTGAAGCGCCAATAAAACACAATATTCTCGGTAGCTTGACAAACTACAGCCAAACAACAAGGGGGTCAAGCAAAATACATTGTAGATAGGCGAGTGTCCAGACCTGTTCTTCTACGATCGTGGTCTATATCTGTTTTACGACCGTGATCTTGAACCACTTATATTAGGATATTTTGACCCTCTGAACGGGTATTGTCCTTTTTACGATATTTGTTTTTACTTTGTGATAGTTGGCAATCGTTACGGTGAAAAAATACTGGTGAACACGTGTGGTTGTTTATTTTTCTATTTCCTATTAAAGAATGATATTTGAAATTTGTCGCCATGAAAAGGCTTTCTGAAGAAAGGACGAAACTAGTTTTTGAAAAGTTGACGAAGTAGTAAGTAACTTACAATAAGAGATTGGTAAATATCAGGATACACTACCTACTCATTGTGTACTGGCCAAACTGTTGATTTTAGAGGTATAGTTTATCAATTTAATTTGTTTCTAGAGACGTTAGAAGTAATCGTACGTAAAATTTTTTTAGGTTTGGTTAAGTTAGGTAACCTATGCTAACTTAAGGTTGTTACCTAACCTGATAATTTTTTTTGCATAGGACTATTTGTTTGTTTATTTATCTTTCTGTTGAGCAACAGTAGTTATACGTATCTAGAAATATTTTCATTAATAAACTATACCTCTAAAATAAATAATTATGCCGTTACACATTGGTATTAATTTTTTTTATATTTACCCTGACTTAAAATAACCTAAGCCAGCAATTTTTTTTATATAGGACTACTTTGAATGTGTCTTAAGAAACATTTTTGATCAGTCAACTATACCTCTAAAATCAATAGTTTTGCCGGTACATGATGAGTAGCTATTCTTAATATTAACCGGGACGAGACCTACAACACCATGGTCTGGCCTGTTCTTGAGTATACTGCAAAAGAGTGGGACCCGCACATTGAAGTGGATATAATAGAACTAGAAAAGGTACAAAGAAGGGTGTATAGATGGGTGAAGGGTAAGTGGAGAAAGCAGGGGTAGGTTGGAGAGGATGAAGGTAATTTCAGGCCGTTAGTAATGTAGAGGTTATTGGGTTGGAACACACTGAAAGACAGGAGAAGGGTGGAGAAACTTGTAAAGATCAGCGGCATCATTTCAGGTTTTAAGGGAGGGGGCAAGATTTTTTTTTTCGACGACAGTGACCCTGTTGCATCTTTTTTATTAATTAAGCATGTACAAATTTCAAACTTTAAAAATAAAACTTTAGTTCTATGTGCTTAAGTTAGCATTTTTTAAGTAACAAAATATAAAAAAATATTTTATACATATAAAATTCTAAATCTAGGGGGCATTTGACCCCCTTGCCCTCCCCCGTAAATGACGCCCCTGGTAAAGATGTACAGGTTAGTAATGGGTGAAGAGGAATAGAATGCACTGGCTGAACATCTGGAAGAGGGTGTATGTATGGAAGTAAAGGAAACAACCCTAAGGGCCTGTTTCACCACGCTAGATTAACTTTGTAGAAAATTGTGATTATATTATCGAGATTACAAGTTAATCTTCCGTTTTAATCTCGATAAAGTAGCTTGTGTTTCACCACGAATTATCTTCCTCCAAGAAAAGTGAGATAATATTATCGCGATTTTCTGAACATGGGCAAATTATTTTGACACGAAAATGTAATCTGATGTCAGCATCGTTATGTCCTTCAAAATAATACACCTTTCACGGATTCTACATCCTTTGAGCCATTGTTTTAGTATACTTTTTGAATTTTGAATTGTCAGACTTCTCGCCACTTGTGTGTTTATAAACAACATATGTTACGAGATAATCTCGATAATGTGACTAAATCGTCTGAAATTGGAGGGTTAACTATTTAATCTCAATAACCCAAGAAAATGTTAGTTAGGACAGTTAGGGAGTGGTATTTACTGCAGGAGGTGGTGGTGCCATTAAGGAGGGTGGAACAGTTTAGAAGGGCAGGGGAGGGGATGGTGTAAGAGGGTTGGTATGCTTACCACCGGGCGGTAGCCCTCTCGGATGTATATGTTGTTATTGTGTTATATGAATGGTCTATATTGATTTAGCATGGTTTTAGAATTTAGGTTATATTGATTTGTATGTAAATGCAGTCTACTGAATCATGGGTAGGAATAGCTATTTATGCACAATCATTGCAGGAAAATAAATTAGTTGTGCAGTGTGAACAGTTTACAGCATCCAATTTACACCTCTAATATGTACTCGGAATCAATAAATAACTGTTTTTTCACATACTGCAGTTACAAAAGTTACAACTAATAATAATAAGTTTACCCTCTCAATTGGACTGCCATCCAGTGGCGAGACGACTCTTCTCCATCCCTACCATACTAGCTTTCCATACCCATCGTAAACCTCCCAATCCCTCTCACCATCTCTCCTGCAGAACATTCCACTCCCTCATCGTCCTCACGAGCATAGACTGTCTACCGCTCTCTGTTCTCTTCCACACCGTCTGAATCTCTTCGCTGTTCTTTCCTCTCTCCTTCAACGCTCCTTTAGTTAGCTTGCAGTGGCATCTACCTGCTTCCCCTCATCAACTGCTTGCACTAGGCCTATATCCTCTAACAAACCTGCCAACTGATGGTGTGTTCCAGTTATTGCACCCAATTGCTCCCGGTGCGCACCTACCGGGTGCTGCATGTTCTAGTTACCAGAACTCCCGTTGGGAGCATTCAGATTTTCGGATTCCAATTGAGAATTGCACTTGACGGATGCACACTGGGAGCGGTTTTTGCCCGCACCATCTCTCGAGACAGTTCTACAATTAGTGAAAATATGGCAGCGACTTGTGATTATTTAGACAAAAGAAAATGTTGGCTGTGGTGGAAAATCTGCAATTATCTGACTGTTCTGCACTTGAATAATGCAAAAAAGTTTATGTGGTGCAAACATACAGTGTTTATTTTGATAACTGCATTCGTTATTAAAACTATAGTAACTTCAGGTCAGTAGGGACAAATCATTCGTGCATCTAATTACTGACTGGTAGTAACCTTTCATATTTCGTAGGATTGAATTCATTGCCTTTGTTAAATACCTGGGGTTAAAGAATTTTGTGTTTTAAATAATTTGTAGTCTCAAATGTTTTGTATTGTAAATGTGAGGTGTTCCACTTGTTGGAGCATAAACAATACGTACTCGTTGCGGGCAGTCATGTGACTTATTTTGAAGTTCTTGGTTTGTTTTCAGTAACCCAATATGGATTCAGAACAGGAAATAAAGTACAATTCCTGCAGTTAGGTCGTAAGTTGATATGGTTTTAAACGCTTTTGAGCAAAATAACTATATTCAGGCTGATTTGTATGATCAAAGCAAAGCATTGTATTCTGTACCCCATAATATTTTATTTGGCAAACTAAATTATGGAATTTGTGGAACAGAATTAAAATTTTTTAATATATTTAAATGATCGAAAACAACTTGTTGATATTGCTGGTTGTTTGACAACAGAAAAAGAGGTTATGAATGGTGTCCCACAGGGTTCTGTATTAGGACCTAAGTTATTCTGTTTTTGGTAATGATAAACAATCTGTCAAACAATATGAAATATCAATTTATTTTGTTTGTGGATGGTTCCACTTTTATAAATTGTAGGCTAATAAAACTTTGAGTTGTTTAAAACATCTGAACAATTTTTGTCTGAAGCAATGGCTTAGTTTAGTGTAAATGGGTTCCTTACAAACCTTAATACAAATAAGAGTATGGTTTTTATGTTCAAATCTAATAGCCACTATGTTGATACAGTATTTGACAGTGTGAACTTTCTATGTATCCACCTAGATTGTTAATTGAGTTGGGCACACCACATAAATTATATTAATCTTAAACTGTCAAAATTTTGGTTCCTTTTAAAGAGTCTAAGAGACGTTCCTAAAAATTACATACAATCTTCTTGTTTTGCTTTCTTTTGAAAGTGTGATTTTGTATGGTTTGTTGTTGGAAAATTCTTGTCATATCCTATTAGTAAGGTTTTAATACGTACTGCAAAAGAAAGCCATTAGGATTTTAATCTGTTCTTCCATAAATGAACATTGATGGCCTTTATTTGTGTCAACCGGAATTTTAATGGTTGTAAACCTATACATTTTAGAAAGTGTCTTTTTTGTTAAAAATAACTTAAGTATATTTGAAATAAGGAAAGATTTTCATTGTTACCAAACCAGAACAAGAAATAATATTAATACGCTATGTACTAAATGCACTACAAAAATGAGGCATTGTTATAACACTGCCATAAAGATCTGTAATAATTTTCCAAACATAATTTTTGAAGTGTCTTTTAAACAAATTAAAATTAAATTTAGTACCTGGTTGCTTAATATATCTTTTTACAGCATGGAAGAATTTTATGATATGTGTAATGAGGAGATTGTTTTGTAATCTGATGTGTTTTAGTCATATGTTTTAATTTTATATCTTCATATCCCCAACGATGAAGTCCATTATAACTTTTTATGTTAATTAGCAAGGAATAAATGATACCCCTAGATTGATATTGAATCTTTTCAGTTTTTGCGGTGCACTGAGTGCGCACCTGGAGCATTCAATTGGAATATGCCTAGAGTCTTACTTAAATAACCTTTCTAAAACCATGTTGGTACTCCTGAAACCAGTTCTTCTTGTTCATAATGTTAACCAGGTACTGCACTACCATTCTCTCCATTACCTTCCCTGTACTTGATGTTAGACTGTCAGGCCTCCCTTTATCCTCACCTTGTTTGTATGTTGGTACATCTGATGCCAGTTTAATTCCTGCGGCAACTTTTCCTCCTCTTGTGATCTCCCAAACAACACCACCAGATGTCTAGCCAGCTCTATCCATGATGCCATCGGGCCCAACTGCCGTAATGTTCTTAACCCCTTTAATACTGTTTCTATTTTCTGCTCACAGATTTTAAACTTACACAACCCAGTGACACTATTAGTTTTCTTGTTCTAATTCTCCTTTAATTTGAACACCAAGTATTGAGTTCGTAGCATTTCTGCATATATTTGTCATTAATAGTTACTTGATTATATTGTGAAATAAAACATTGATGCATCTAAAATTACTCAGGTGCCTGAGCAGGCTAATGATATCATGATATAATAATAATAATAATGGTAATAATTCACTTGCATTTGGGCGACCACCCGATGGCAAGTTCTAACAGCTTCCTCAATAACTTCCCAAACCTCTCCTAGACTTTCCAACCTCCTTCACCAACTCCTGTGGAAGTAAATTCCACTCCTTCACTGACCTAAGCGTAAACTGCATACACCATAGCTTTCTGTTCCTTAGTCTCTAAATCTTGGCACTCTTAGTCCCTGATTCTCTTGACTCTGCCTTAGTTAATAGGCACTCTTACATCATCCCTCTCCATTCAGTGTCTTGTACATCCTAACCAGGTTTTACACTTGTCTCCTTTCCTTCAATGAATGCTACTTCAGTTTCTTCAACACCACAGATAACCGAAAGTTTCCTTTGCCCTTACTAGCCTGCCTTTTCCTTCTCCATTTATCCTTCACCCACCTCAATTTCACATAGACCTACAGGTTGCACTCTGCTGCTGAATACTCTATAACATTGGGGAATCTGGGGCTAAATTGGAGACGAAAATTCTAGTGGCAAAATGTTGTATGATGACATTTTATATGTACAATGTGGCAACATAGCACTTGTTAGTTCCTTCTTGAACTCCACGTACATCTTAATTATGTTACGCCTACTACTAATGTTTTCACCTGTATATTATGGGTCCAGGTTAAAATCCTGGGCAGTCCAAACATGATTCTAGCTTTACTTGGCGTAACATACATGAAATAATACCTGATGTGTGCGAGCGCAAGAGGGGACTATCTCAGTGCAGTGTTGCCTCTTTGTGCATATAAAATGTCATCATAAAACATTTTCATCTCCAATTCAACCCAGGATTTGCATGGTGTGCTTATTATGTGTTTATTTTTGGATATCCTGTGTGTATGTGGGGTGGGGGGATGGGGGGATGGGGAACATGACAGAATTTTATGATGATGAAAGAAAGTAAGTGACAGATATTGCAGCACTGCAATATTTCGTATTGAGTCTGTCGCTTCCATGTATAGTCCATCTCTTGTGTAAGAAATCCACTTTTGACAATTGCATTGGCATTTATTTTTATAGCTGTTCACATGAAATATGCAATATTTTTCTTTGCCTCAAGTGATTTTCAAACTGACTCAACTAGCCCTTGAACTGTGCAGTTCATCAAGAAGAAAAGTATTTTCCTTTAGTACACATTATAATCTTCTTACAAACTGCAAAAAATTTAATTCTTATGTGAGACAGTCTATACCTAATAAATTTATATGCTAAAGGCTACTGTACTAATACAATACAAATTATGTTTGCGTACGTAAGTTAATTAAAGAATCATGTTTCTGTAATATACCTACAGATTTTCTATGTGTGTCCATGTAAATGAAAATTACTTATCTGACAGAACTATATTTGTATTTTCTACAGAGTTTTTTTTTTTTTTAATGCAGTAACATTTTTTGGAGAAAAAAAATTATTATATACGGTTTTATAGGAAACAATGGCTGGACATTTGGTTCAGAAAATTTGCTCTCCCATTAATGTTGTAAAATTGTAATATTTTTGGTGAAGTTGATCATGACACTAAGGGCCGAAACTATAGACCTCTTTCCAATGACAACCAACTGCTCACCAATGCTTTCTCTATGGAGATAGCAGTTGGTTGTCATTCGAAAGTTGTTTATAGACACGGCCCTGAGTATACCTTAAGAAATTTAGAACACGCTATGTTGTGTTACGACAAGATCAAAGCTCCCATGTCCTGTACTTTGGAATATGAGCGACGAACAGCAAAGAACAAGACTTTGATTAGTAATACAGTTCAGTACAGTACTTAAAATCTTTCATAGTTTTTGGGAGAACCAAAATATTTATTAATTGTAATTATTTCAAGTTGCCATTAGAATTTACCATTGGAGAGAGGCATTTATGAGGAATGAGAAAAAGTTAAGTCACGGAAAGCTTACGTAACACATTACTACATTGTCAGATAAGCAAATTATGTTTCCCCTGCTCTGCAATCTACGTACTTCTGTTGCAGGAAGCAAGATGGCATATCTTATAAGCTCTGCTGTAGTGTTATCCACATATATGAAATTGTTTGTAATGTTGTAAAGTTTATTTAGTTGTATTTTCAATTGTATAATTGGAAGTTATTGTAGCATTTCTACAGCAGCTTCTCTTTCTTTTTATTTTTTGTATCAAAACAAGCAGTATATAGCGGCAGAACAAAACCTAATAAACTAAATTTTTATTGTGATTAGTCTGAACCTTGACGTGACCAGTGTGCAGGGATTTTGGTGATGCTCCAGTCGGGGGGGGGGGATGACAGATAAATATACCCTTAGGTGCCAGTTTTGCATGGATGGCCAGCTTGGTGGAACACGAGCATGAGCTCCCAGCCTCAGGGAGTGTGGTCGACGACCCAGCGGCTACCCTGCTGGTCACTGGTTGTAGCATATATAAAACAGACATACACTATGTGTTGCACCCTTGTTTAGGTCAGGGCGAAGCCTTGTTATCACTTCGGGAGTTAACACACGTAAAATAAAACACTCGTGTATAACAACTAATTTATTTGTCTCACGACCACCCGACACGTCCTGCTAGCTTAGAAGCTACACGGCCAATGCCGTCATGATGGCATACCACGCAGTACTTCCGGCTGGTGCGCGCCAAAAACAAAAATGGTGAGTGAGGATGATTACATATGAACCCTGATGAAAAATAATGATGAATATTAATGAAGCCTTAAAATATACTTATCTACTCTACTTGTGATAAATCCTATTACTAATATTGATCTAAACTGAACTACTAGTCCATATGAAGACTGTAACTAACTAAATACTAGAAAATATTAAGATACATTTTATTTTTATATTTAAATATTTTCCAGTCTTTGCTTTATTTAATATTTAATGGTCGCAAACTAGGTGGCGATGGCTCGTAGCTGGATGAGTCCAACTATCATCTGGGGGGTGTAGGGTTCCCATGCGGGCAGTCAACATGGCAGACGGTCGTGGAGAAGCCGGTGAACACGGTTCACGTCATCCTAAATTTAAACATAAACTTGTTTTATAATGATTTCCAGTTTTTTTTATCAAAATGAAATTTAGGTATCATATTCATTTAATGATTTTAAATTACAAATTTAAAGGTGTCTCTGTCATATGGTCAGACTTGAAATGTTCTATACTCTAATATGTATTGTAACAAAAAATATCTGCAGCAGCTATTGTCAACCCAAAATATCTACATAGCTTTAGAAATCAAGGAAATACCTCCACAGTTGTTTGAAAGTGACCGTTGTGACGTGCTGTGTGCTTGCGTTGCAGCATTGGGGGCAACGTGAAGTTACTGATAGACCGGCCAGATGGGACGTACTGCTTCCGTGAGCAGAAGGAGCGGGTATACTATGTGTCGGAGAAGATACTTGCGCAGGCTGCGACCATCGCCCCAGACCACCTCGTCAGCTTCGGCACCTGCTTCGGCAAGTTCACCAAGAGCGGCAAGTTCCACCTGCACATCACTGCGCTCAGCTACCTCGCCCCGTACGCCCAGGTACGCCCCGCCTCATCCTTAATGCTGTGCTCATGTAGGTGTTGTGTCATATGTTGTCTTTAGTCGTCTGCGCCATACTCATCTCTCACTAGCTCTGTAAACCTCACTGAAGGACCGGTCAGAATCCTTTCACTTCGCTTAATGTGGTGTCTAATGCTGCATGTTGAATTTTCCATTTATAAATTATATTGTCATTAAAATTATTATAAATTTGTTATTATACTATACTGCCTTCTTTGCTACTGTAATTGCCAATTTTTCATACGCCTTACCTGATGACTCTGAGAAGACCAATAAATATTAATAAATAAATCACCAGAATTCAGGCCTAATTTAAGGATTCCCAGCATTCTTCTGAGTGAAATACTGGAAAACCTAAATAGCAATGCCAAGGTGGAGTGTAGAGTAATGACATACAAAGTTGTTAGTTAGAATCAGGCACTACACAGGCATTTCCTTTTTTTAATAAGTGTCACAAATAAATATCCTTAAAATGATACAGCCATACTTACTTGGATTGTGAATGACACAGTACACTAAATAGCTAAAGAGCTAAAAAACACTCATTCCAGATTCTGACATTTTTGTTGTTTTTGATCACATTCATGTTTCTGAGTTTTTGCCAATTTTAAATGCTGTTTTCCCTTTCCTGCAGGCGAAGTTCAAACACTGAACAAATTAGTTTTGAAGTTCTACATAATTTCTTGCCTATTTGAATAATAGAACGGCAAGTATTAAAGTTATGTAGCCTACTACATTTTAATACATACTTTCTTTCTGTCGTAAACTTATAGCGATATTTAAAGTTAATATTGTTTCTGTTCTAGTGGATTTCCAACATAACGGAAAGGAAAAGCATGTAATGAAGCTCGAAACTATTATTTGCTTACATTTTTACGGTAGATTGCCACTGAATTAACTTATAATATAAATCTGCGTGAAATTGTTGTAATAGGCTTATAGTATTTATATTATTAAGTTTTTGTTTCATGTTTACTTAATAACATATCTGTAATCTTTCTATCTTCATTACAAAACAAAATTTATTGTATATTAGCTCTTTTTGCGGTGTTTGGCATTCTATAAACTGCACAGGTTACCTAACATTGTAGATACCTTTCTATAGTAAGTAGGGCTCAGTTGCATGAATCTGAGTCAAACTACAGAAAATTACGTGAATAATATGTTTTGGACGTAACTGGCGAATTAGTTAACAAAATAATAATTATTTTTATTTCTGAAAAAACACACTGAATGTCGCAGTCTTTTGTGTAATGAATAATAATAATAATAATATTGTACAGCAATGCATCTTAGAGCAAGAGTGACACCCACCGAGCTAGTCGCATGTTGCTCTTGGGTTCGTAGGCTACTACCATTGTTAAGTTGTGACATGACATGAGACCCTACAATAGAGCAGCATTGGAATGATGGGTTGAGGGAAGCGGGAGTTCCCCTAGAAAGCCCACCAACCAGCGACATCGTCCGTAAGGTTTCCCGACATTTGAAGATCCTTTGGTCAACCGACGGAATTCGGGTTGTTATGTTGAAAGTATTTATTTACATTTAGAAATGAGCAGTATTCTATTATATACTGTGTTACGCAATATTTAGTGAATTACATGAGCAGGTGCCTGTACAGACAACTTTCAACCACCCAGATACAACATGTTACCCCGGTTAGAATCGCCTTCCACAGTTCGGGTGTAGTATACATAAAAGATGTTGCTGAATGTTTTTCTCTGGGGTCTTCTGTTTTCCTACCCCAATTTGAGTTACGAAACATCACCGTCACACGTGGTACCTCGTTTATAAACCCACTTTTTGAAGCAAAAATATGGTTTGTATGAGTGAGTTTGTCTTCTATAAGAACTTTTGAACTGTATGCACAATTTGCATCAAACTTAGTAAGGATAACTGACTTTTTGCTACTTAAATTTTTTGGTGAATATTTTAAAAAAGGGCGACCATTCATCCGATTTTAACGCAAATAGGTACAATGACAGCACTTACTGTTCACGTTACAATCACAGTTCTGTAACCTCAAATGTCCGCTGTTTCGAAAATAGCTACAACTAGAATTTTGATGTTTATCTTGCATAATTTCAAATGGCCTGTCTTTTGATTGGCCAACGCTGGTTCGCACAAACATATCACTGTCTCTCTTGCACACTCAACTTGCAGCCGCGCACGTGCGCTCCAGTGAAAAGTAATAGTAGTAGATAAACTGTTACAATTTAAATCTAGTTCTTCCAGGAATTGGATAAGCACACTTGTGCTGTTAAACTCAACTGGTCAACAATACACCCAGCGTGGAGATAAAATACAACTATGGTTCAAATATTTAAACTGCTGTAAATTATGATATTAATTAAATTAAAACATCAAAAACACAAGGTAACAACAACCTAAATAATCTAAATTAAATATAAAGTATAATAATTTAATACTAACACAGGTAAACACCAGACATTACCCTTCCAAATTTCTGTCAACAATACCTGAAGATAATTAAATATATAGCAAATTCTATAAATTACACAAAAGGAAATAAGCAATATAAAAATAACAATAAAGAAAATAAAATAGGCCTAAGTGGTGGGTGGACCACCTCACAGTATTGTAACACGATGTTTTGTTAGTTACTTATTTTTCAACATAAAAATTGATGTTGCAAACTAAAAGAAAGTAATCAACATAACCAATAAGCGTACGTTCCCCAACGTGAATGTTAATTAGCCAAAATAGTAAAAATTGCTCATGTACATCTATAAAAATATATAAAAAACTAATGTATTAATTTATTCTTATGCTCTCTTGAGGACCTTCAATAATACATATAGAATAGTTGGAATAGTAAAGTGTACTGTATAAATATAACATTTGCTTTCTATCAGCCCTGCAGTTCTTGACAAATTTGTATTACAAATTATGTATCAATGACGTAAAGTTTTAAAATAGGAGGATAAGTATTACTAAACATATAATGAACCAGCAACTTCAATCTATTAACATTACCTGAATTAGAGCTAAATATGCACAGATTCAGAAAAATTTTCGAAAATTATCCTCTGATATTTTATGTGATCAATAAAAATTTGAAGGCCAACAATTTTTAAAAACTAAATACGGTATAAACAAAATACATGAAACTGATGTCGCTAGTTTTGGTACTACGTGCGTGCCATGTTTGATGGAATACTGGAAAATTATTATTCAGATATCTCGTGCTATTAAAATATATTTAAATTGTCACCAATATGAAGACCACGTAAACTAAATACAAACACAACAAGTTATCTAAGTACTATATAAGTATTGAGTTTTATGAAACTCTGAAAAATTATTCCTTACATATCTTGTGTCATAATAATATGTTCGCATGACCGACATTTAGAAAATACAAACATAGCATGAAGAAAACCTGAAAAATGAAGTCGCCTTGCTAAGTACTACTTCAGGGCTACGTGTACTGAGTATGAAGTACTTTTGAAAATGGTTCATTATATATCAAAAATACACCAAACATTCTATATGTGTAACAATTTTAATAAAGTTCTGAAATATAATTCTTAGGATATTTCTTGTGTTCTAAAAGAGTTATATTAATGCCAGTCATTTTGTAAATATTGTGTTACCGTACTGATGTTTGTGTCTTGTTATTGTCGTGAAAGTGAGATAATGGTGTACAAATTTTGACACAGTGACAAAGCCTTGGTGTAGGTACCTTACCTCCTCACTCCTTACCAAGGGTGCTAACCTTGCCACGAATTCACCAACTCCAAAAGGACCCACAGAAACAAAACCAAAACAAGAAACCCAACAAGGTGTAGATTAAATTCAATAAATCAAAATCCAGTTTGAAAATTTAAGTCTGTTTTAATTAATAAAAATTTAGTGTTTTGAAGACAAACAAAATTACTGTAAAATAACTGAAATTCGCTGACTAAGTAAAATAACTGAAAATTGCATAAATTGAATTTAAACTCAAATGCATCCAAAACCTTTCCAACTGCCAGTATTTATGACTGCATATGTGACCCAAATATATCACACATAGGGTATATACAATGTAACAATAGGCGAAAGTTTGAAAGTACGTATTCTTGTGGTATTGTTGCATTACTAGGGTTCTGAGTCGGTTTAATGTTTGATTGATACACCAAATCACAACAAAACAACATTTAACATCTTCTTCAAACATCTAAAACGTGTTTTCATCATTGCCCTTGGCTTTGCTCAAATTTGATTTCGAAGAACAATAGTTCGTTAGTCTCAGGGGTGTGTAGGCAAAATTGAGAAAAGTAAACATATTAACTCCAAAAGTATAATTACTGTTTCCATCCAGATTGCAAAAATAAACAAAACTTGTTCCAATACTTTAGGCGTAGTGTAGGTATTAACTCAGGTACTTGAATTTAATTTCAGCTTCAGGGTATGGAAATAAACTGCGCCACGCAAAATGGCGGCGTCTCACCAACGTTTCTCATGGTGACTCGGTGTCTTTCAATCTTAAATACTGTACACTAAAATAGCTCAAATTAACGTAGGACTCAGGCCTCTTCTTAATTGCCTGGCCTACAAAAGATATAAACTGTCTTCTGGACCACAATAAATGCCTATTATTATGTTGGAGTCAGTTTTACTCAACCTGACAGACGAGGGCACGCAAAAGGCGTCCACTCGCTCCGAAGTCAAGGACCAGAAGTAATTTAAATTTTCAACAATGACCGCTCCGAACGTATAACGTCCGAAAAACGAGCGCTTAACAGAAAATTCAAAATACATAAAACTTAAAACTAACTTATTACATATAAAACTTATACTAAAATTTCATAAATTTAAAAATAAAAATTATTGAAATATAATAAATATTATGGATGCATTTCCTAGCTATAATAGAAACGTAAAATAATAACGAACTAAACAAGGAAACTGCTGCTCAGGAAAGGGCCATGTTAGATAAATTTAGAAAATTTAACCAAAAGCACAAAATAAACAAACAATAAATAAAAGCGGAAATAATAATATTAAGTTAAAACCAATAATATTATGAATAATAATATTATAAAATTAGTGAAAATAATAATTATTCAAAACAATATGTGTAATGGGTCATTCCATATCAAATCAACATGGCTTACAACCTGACCCCCTTCAATTTTTTTTATATTTGGCACATAATTAGTAGTCTATGAAAGAACTTTCGTCCTAAATTTCTAGCCTTCTACTCTATTTGGTTTTGACTCTACGGCATTTTTAAATTTCCATCATTTCACTGTTCACAGATTACATAAAGTAAATTATCTTTGCTTCTTTGCAAGATACAGAATTCTATCTGGGCTCATTTTAAAGTTTTTTTTGTGAGCTTTCCATTGATGTCAATATCAACTGGGTCACAAAAATATTTCTGTTCAAGGTCGTTCAAAATAAAGTTTGACCTTGAGTTTTTCAAAAAATGGTATTTTTAAAAATTAAAAAAAATATATGTGTTTCTTATGTATGTTCTCTATGTGCACCCCAAACTTGAAGTTGGGACGGCAATGGGTTCACTGGATATTAATTTTTATATAAGCATGAGTATTGGCCAGAAGCTGCATAATTTATGTACATATCATTTAATTTACAATATTGCAATACAAATGTTTTCAATTCAACTGCAGGCTATATTAGTAAGAGACATAAGTAAAGCAATGACAGTTAAACACATTTAAACATTACGGTCTTGTATAATTTAAGTTATATTTGATAACTCCATTAGTGAAATTTTTAATCTAGGCCTACTTCATTGGATATTTTAGGTAATTTGTGTGTTTGGCAGCAGTTGACAAATGCTAATTAGTGCTTACTTTTAGAAATACTGTTTGTGAAAGCAAATAATCAAAAACAAATATAAAACTGTGCATATCAGTAGTTCTGGGAAAAATTATTAGGTTACAAAAAGCCTTTTTATGTTCTGTACCTAATGTACTTCTAGTGTGGATTCAAAATTAAAGTACAGTAATTGGTACATCTCAGCTCCTATGGAATAAGCTGTCAGCTGTGTGATAATTAATTTGCTGACCACATGTGAAGCAAGTAGCCTTGCAGCCTTTATCTCAGTGGAGAGGGAGGAAATATGCTGTGTCCACACAATGATTAATCTGCTGGCTGTAAGGTGAATCAGCAGGCTGCTTCATATCCTCTTTTATATGCTAGCCCTTATCATGCTGGCCTGTACCGTCTTATTTAGTTACTATTCATCCTTCGCGTAGACGTGTTGTCTTTCCAAGACAAATGCTGTGAACTGTGTGTGGGCAGTGCTTTGGTAAAAAATCTGTTATAATTAATTGTGACTTTGTTTGTCTTGGAAACATGGATTATAAAACCAATATTAATTTTTATTGTGTGAATCCTTTTTCAAGAAAAAGACATAATAACAAAAAGAGTAATTTGAGATCTGTTTTACCATGGATGATGGAAAAAAACTCTAAACTTCAATTAGGAGACAAACTGTGTGATGTGTGCAGAAAACAACTAGCCAAAGAACCGCCAC
>PNEQ01097622.1:0-19230 GCA_003012365.1 Medauroidea extradentata
TTCATTATGTTAACTGGTTTTCAAGTTTTGTATGAAGTAAAAATACGCAAATTTTGACTTTGAAGTGCCATTACGGGAAAACTAGATGAGCTAATTTTTTTCCGTTAGAGGTATATTTACTCTCAAGTAATGTGTACAAAACTAACACTATTTCATACAAATATAAAATTATGTTTTTTCCCCACTTGAACAACCTTAACTGGCAAGCAGAACGGATTCTTCCCTCAAGAGAGGTGTTGCTCCACCGTGGGCGTGCTATAGCCTATAGCTGATCACACACAAGTGGGTCAGGGTGTTGAAACCGTCTATTAAGGGCGTGTTGAATGGGTGTCCGGGCCCGAGGTGTCGTTGGCGACAGTTCGAGCAGCACGAAAGTGACTCGGGAGTGACGCAAAGTAATTAGCAGGTAAGCGAATCTATTCCCAGCGCGCGTGGTCGTTGGGTTGTTCCGGCTCAAGGTCACCTGCTTGCCACACCACAGATCTGCCTTCGCGCAGCTATTGTGTGCTCAGCTCTCGTCAGACATTCAGTGGCTACCCTATCATTTCATGATGTAATAAAGGTGTATTATACACGCTTATACCTTTCCAATGATTCTGCGTCAAGATTTTCATCACTAAATGGAACGCAGAAACATTAAAGTTTACCGTATTCGGCCGCGACAAAATACGTCTTAAAGATTAGTGCAGATCCTGAAATAGGCACATACACGAAACGAATAGTGTACTTTAATGTCAACACTAAGCCTACAGTGCCCACACACATCGGACAGTTTTCGAACATATTTCTATCGGCCCGAATGTTTGCACACCGCGCTCAGCCACCGAGCTTTATGTAGAGCTAAATTATTCGAAAACTGATCATCGCGTGTGAGTAATTTCTGCCTAGGTATAGCATTTGAAAAACGTTACACGTGTACATAACCATTTAAGCTTCGCCACTTCTTATTAAAGCATATTTTCGGAAATGGAGAAAACGGGTGTTTTTACTGTCCTTTTTAGATATGGAAATCATGGCAAAGAATATTTTAAAAGATATAGGCGGATACAATACACCTCCTTTATCTTTAATATTACGTCATAAAATGATGCGGTTAACACTGAAATTCTCATACGGGCGCGTTGTTGGAGAGAAGACTGCACGCCAGTTGAACGACTTGGCCGCATCATTGACGAAGAAGTTAGTTGGAAACTACATTGAAAGTTCTGTAAGGTAATATTTGTTAGTTTGTTTTTCCAGACTGGTGCCAATAACTCAAATATTTTTTAACCAAAAGCTTTAAAAAAATTGAGACAATGTACAGTCACACGATGCACAATACTGTGGATGCATTTTTAAAATAATGTACCATTCGCCAGCAAAAAAAAAAAAAAAAAAATTTGCTTCATTTTGGCTTATTTTCACGACAAAAACCTTGTACTTTGGTGACGAAATCTAAAAAACCGTTCAGTACATTGCTACAAAAAAATTCAGCTATAAATTATGACATATTAACGTCAAAACTGTAGAGAAAATTTTGATATTAGTACTAGGCAGCAATAAAAAATACTTTCGAAATCGCTGTAAAACTAAGGAGAAAGCCCTTAAATAACGGACATTTGAGTTCATTACTGTTCTCCGAATTACGAACTATGCCGAATATTATTTTTCAGATAACGAATACCTGAGACTTTATCTCCAACAAAATTTCAGTGTCTCAAAACTGTTGTTCGTACGGTTTTAGGTAGCAAACGGTGTCTGACACCTTCGTACATTTTATTTTCAAACAAGTGCATTGATTTATTTCATGTATTCAGTTAGATGCGCAGAGAAATATTTTCAATATTAATTTTTCTTATGTTGACTTTGCATTACTTAAATTTTGGCGTTCACTACTTTGTGGACTAAATGTTAGCATTTACAAGAGCCACTTATTATATGTTGTACAATCTCGAGGGATCTAGTAACCCTCCCATCCACGAGTCTCGCATGTTTGTGTAGTGATCAGAGTAGCCGCCTCTCATCACGATGATCTATGGGTTCAATTTTTAGTGATATTACTCCTGATTTACGCACGTGAGAAGTGTGGTGGACATCGCCGTTCGTCAGATAGTATTGTCGGATATATTTCATTTCTTCCGGCTCTAACATACCGTCGCTGCTTTATAATAGCCTCACATCAACTTTACCAAAGCTCAAGATCTTCCTGTATACATGTATGTAAACACACACATCTTCCTCCAAAGTACTGCTTAAACTGAGACTATATGCTGTTGAAGACGTACATATGAACTTGCATTTTATTATTCATTTTCCAATCCATAACCAGACATTGTTTCGTTTCGTGAATTTTGTTTTTATGAATTCTTGGCAGGCTTTAAATTTGGATGCGTCTTGTCGACAACCATTCCTTTGATTCGTGGTGATGTGTTACGTCACTAGTTAAAGGATAACTGGACCGTATCCAATAATCTATAATTGCCTTTTACCATCACAACAGAGTCTTTGTTTGTTTGGTTTGGAAGAGACTACCTCCGCAGCAAATGAAGCGTATGGGAGTTCAGATTCTCTGCGTGGCGTTAATCCTTGAAACAGATTTGCCAGTAGTACAATGTTCTGAGACAAGTTAAACAAACAAATTCTCTTCTAGTGCTACAGCATCTCCATTCACTATGTTTGTTAACGTACTACTTACTCTCCACTCTTTAACTCGTATCATAATGTATTAATAGACTAATATTTAAACAGAACTATCATTTGCATGTGGATGATACAGCCATAGTAGTTTTTAACAAGAGTGATTATTTATGATCAGGCAAGAATACCCATTTAATGTACTGTATATAGACATACATACGTATTCTGTCTGAGGATGATTATGGTCAAACACAGGATTTCACCCTGCGATTAGAGCGTAAATTTTATTGCGCTTAAAAAACGCACAGATCGTGGCCATAGAAAATAAGATTAAATTATTTTTTTTCCTTAAAAAATCCTATATGATAATTAAAGCGGTTTTAAAAGGTTGGCAGGAATATACAAATAATTTTCGAGAACAACCAAACAACTATGTTTTTATTGTTGTAATATATAACTTTGAGTGTACGTGAGCCCTCTTTCCGTACGTAAGAAATACCTAAACACATAAAATATATTTAAAAAAAAATAGTTTCTGAACTATCTCTCATTTCCTGGTACAGAAAATGAGTTTTATTTGTAATGAACAGAGCAGACCCTAAACAACAATAACTTGTAAAGGAAACTAGGGCTCTCTTGAAATACCGACTATAAATGAAGACAAAATTAATGTAGTTTAACTATATACAAATGAAAGTGGACAATATTTTTAAAATTAAACTGTGGATCTGAATAATCCATGTTTGACATCAGTGTGGATATTATAGAATCTTACTGGATCAGCTATTAGTTCTCTGAAAATTACCATATTTGTATTACGTCAAGATTTCTAAATTTATATTCCCCTGGCAACATTAAAACAGAACGACTTTAATGAAAACAAGCTAGTTATTATCATGAATTTTTCGTCAATAGAGTTAGTATCTGTGCTCCGGCTTGAGTGTTCTTATCTTCTAGGGATTCCCGTGAGAATTTGGCACTTTTACTGCTAACTCTAATTACGTTGAAGACTGAAGTAATTACAATATCTACTAAGCTCCTGGGTGTCGAGGGGATTGAAAAGCTCACCACGTTTTGAAGTAGGCTGGTTTCAAAATTCTGAACTCTCCTGAGTTCAGGAAAAATTTGGCAGATTGCGAGAGAAACCTGGTTATCGTGGTTTCCACCACGGACAGAGGGTATAGCCCTCCCTCGGACTAACGAGGACAAACTCAGGCCTTAGACACCATGTAGAGACTGCGATGGTAACTGGTCCTGGACCGACGAACCTCCTTCCCGTCGTGGAAAATGTACCTCTCAGTACATCAGGAATCCTGCATACTATCCTCCTCCATCCTCCCGGATAGATGACCAATAGCCTAGGAATGGGTCCGGTCGTCGTTCCTCCAGAGCCAAAGTCGGATACGTCTTATCCTGTACGCTACCAGAATCGAACTTTTTTTTTCTTAAATTATTTTTCACTAGACGTTCCTAACAGCCCGTTGCTAAGTCCCTATTGGCTTTTGTTAGTGCGACACCATGAAACGTAGTTATTTTTTTTTTAACAACCCAAAATTACTTGCTTCCTACTAGGCCGCATCCTTGATCTCGGTCAGTATAAAACTTAAATGGCAAAATTAATAATTCCCTAGTAAGAGTCTGTACATATTAATACATAACTTAAACAGTATTTTTTTTTCTTGTAAACAAAGCAAATATAAACATTTGCTGTACATTTCACTTCACTCAGCAAAAATATGACCTTTTCCATGGAACAATACTAAATAAATATTTTATATTCTGAGTGGAGTTAATTTCAAAACAACTATTTTGAGCAACTTCTGTGACTCTAACGAAGTTACATGTTACATTTGATAGTAGATTCTGCCATTGTTTGGTTATCTTACTTTCTACGAAAAGTCACTATCTATTCCACCATAACTTTAAATGTAAAGAATTTGTATTTAATACAATGCCATATGTAGAACATCAGTCAGCATTTTATATTCATGATTTTCTTCACTGATTTCTGTCTAATAATATGTTAACGGTTCTATTATGATAACTTCAGCGCAATGTAAAACATTTCTGGTACAGTTGCAAATTTCATATTTTCCTTCTCAGAATTTAAAAAAACTTGCGAATAATTAAATACAATAAGGCGAGTGATTCCGAGCCTTAACAACAAGGCCTTGATAATTGAAAGCTTTGGTGTAGTCATAATTACTTAATTTGTTAATTGGATTATTGTATATTTTCACTGCTGTTCGTCAAATGAGCAGTTTAACCGCAGAATAAGGAATACACTATTCAAATACGAAACCATTCTTAAAAATCATTCTTACGCAGACAAAAAACAAAACTACTAAAAGTTGTTAGACGACACATAAAATTGCAGTTCTGCATATCGTTTTGGTTCCGGGGCAGAAGGCACCCTTAAGGTGGCTTCATAGATAGGCTGCGTTTGTGCACGTGAGCTACAAAAACCGATGGAGCGAGCTCTTAGGGTGCCGCTGACAGACGTATGCATTTCAGTATCGTCTTTACGTGCAAGCCGCAGTCAGAAACAGTCGGGCTCGATTCCCAACTCTGGTCATCCTGGTTTAGGTCTCACATTGTTTCCCGAAATTGCTTCAGGATAAAGCTGGTAAGTTGATTTCCCTCCCAATTCTTGTCCTTGTTTGTAGTTGTCTGTAACTGTCTAGAGTGACCTCGCTGTTGACGAGTAAAATTTAAATAAATAAATAAATAAAAAATACGCGCAGTCAAGTCATATGATATACAGTGCTTTACTATTGTTTTCATAGGCATTTAAAAGGTAAAAATATAATTTCATTTGTGAGTCAAGTCCAGCGCATGTTTTTATATGTGTATTTTTCATTCCGTGTTGGTATTTTCCAATCATATGGTTGTCCGAAATAGCAATTTTGAAGGGCCCAAAATCTTGTTTCGCTTTAGCATGCTGAATGTTTAAACTCAAATTTACATAGTATAAAGTTTCTGTTATTTCGTAAATATACAAGTGCTATCCAAGGTAAGTGGTTCCAAAAAATAAAAATTACAGCTCTGAAAATTGTTTCAAACGTATTGATTGAGAAGATTCAATATGTAAGGAAAGTAAAAATTCGCTAGTTCAAATACCTGCATGCTACAATCCACTGTCCCGTGTAC
Source organism: Medauroidea extradentata (assembly GCA_003012365.1). Taxonomy (NCBI): domain Eukaryota; kingdom Metazoa; phylum Arthropoda; class Insecta; order Phasmatodea; family Phasmatidae; genus Medauroidea; species Medauroidea extradentata. The sequence continues at coordinate 5,767 of PNEQ01097622.1, forward strand.
ATTCAGTTCCCAACAATGTGTCCATTAGCTGCTTCTCAATGGAATAGCAGCCAATAAACGAGTGGTCGGGGTTTGAGTTTACATAGCACAGAGGATTCTTACATGCAAGTCTTTGAACCAGCGAATTTTTTTATTTTTTCTACAATCAGCTTCTTTAAAGATTTTTTACAACGAAGATTTGACACATGATTACTAGATACATTAGTCAGGGTGACTTGCCGCCAAGCGGTCCGTTATTATAACAAACAATCACGTGGTAGTGTGTGAACACGGAACATGCGGAACAAACAGTTGGCTGAGCCAGGTAACCACGCCACGGTGTACTGTTTGAGCGGCGAGCACACGTGGAATGAACAACCCTGCTGTTTGCCCGGCCTAGGGGATGGCTTGTTTACTGTTTTGGGAAGGTTGGGGGGGGGGGGCTCGTGGTAACAGCAGCAGTAAACCAGCCAGACCCAAACCAAAGGTTTGCGGCCCAAGCGGCTTCTGCCCCCTAGCGCGGCGAATCGTTACTTGCCGATTATTGCCTCGTATCGTACCAGGGATATGCCATAGTTTCAATCTGCGATGAATCTACGGATATATATCTGCACAAGCGCTTTATGCCGCTGTTTACGTGTTGTGATCATTCATATAAAGACTGATTATCTAGAGATTCTTAACTATTCCATGCTGTATATAACTAAAAATAACTTGCAATTAATTAAAGATAATTTCTTAAAGTTGTTACGTCGTTACTCATGTGCTGCAACACACTAACTTTATTGCGTTGCTATTAAGTTTATTTTGATACTTACGAGTATGTCTTCCAGCTGGTTCAAAGTAGTTTTTTTTTTTCAAGAAAGAAACAATTAACTGTACAAATGCGTTGTTTAACATCACTTCTGCAACCGTAAATGTTCTGGGGAGGCCGGTTTTCTCATTTTTAGGATATATTTCTTACAAACTAGATGTAAATAAACACATGTTATCTCAATGAAGTTGTTCACCGCATCACACATTGTGGCTAAAGGTACTTCCCCATTTACTGGATAAGTAATTCCACTTGTACAGCAAAGTGGCTTAGATAGCAGAAATATTAGGAGTATTCCACTTATGCTGGACAAAAAATTTCAAGTAATACACTATTCATTGGTTGCTTGTTATGCGAGTATATTTCATACATATAACTTTAACTAAGTGAAGTATTGCAAGAATGAATTGAAGAAGTAACATATTATATATACATACACGTTTATTTATAGACGTTAAAGCTTAAGAAGTTTTTACTTAATCTAATAACTGTATAACTAAACGGTTTTATTTTAATATCTTACTCTGAGCCGCATCGTAGGGGTTGTTAAATTTAGCCCTGAAGGTGCCTTCTGTAATGCGAGGCGAAACGTCGGTATCCTCTTCCACTGCGCCATGGCTCTGCATTGAAAGCCGAGGCAGTCACATCAACAATGGCAGCGAAAGCCTGCAAACATCTTTGGTTTTATTTTGCTAATTTTAACTTGCGTCTTCATGCTTTTGTTTTAAGTGATATTTTCTTTCATAGAAATTATTGTTTAGTACGTGGTTTATATTTCATGAGAGATTTAGAATATTTACGTTATTATTGTAATAGAAGAAAATTCCTATATCAGTTTGTAAAATGTATAGTAACAAATACGACACGACTTTTCTGTAACCTACAATGAGAATTGTAAATATTTGAGAGAATAAATCAAATACCGAGTAGCGCAGTGAACCCTAGGGCAGGACATCGTACCCCTAGAGGCAGGCTTGGAAACTGGTACCCGCAGGCATTCGCTGTTTCCTCAGGGATTACATGTAGTGTAGCCCTACAGTGGGGCAGCGGTTAATCGCAAGGGCGGGGCAATTCCTCGAAAAATGTCCCACCTGCCAACGGCTAAATCCACCTCTTCCATGTGAAAAATCTGGGTCGACTTCATCGGAAATCGATCCCGGACCACCATTGTGGGAGGCAAGTGCTCTGACCACTACATCGCAGCGACCCGGTTGGTAGACATGTAAACGTATGAACTGTCTGCTACATAATGTCGTTAATGCCCACCCGCTGGAATATTCAACGTATTACGCACAAAGTAAATTTACCTTCACTTCCGTCCATTCCAGTTTGCTGAGTTTTCTTGCGTAGAAACGGTTGTACCTCCAATGCCAGCAAAATATATTATGCTTAAATAAATGCGACACTCTGAAATTTTCATGCGCGTGAAGTTAAGAAAAAAATGTATATTCAGTTAGAAATTAAAAAAAAAAAAAAAAAAACATATCTCTACTTTCTTCCAAAATCCTGTAGTTGCTAGTAAACGTTTTAGTGTTAATTCATGTTACACGCCCTTTCGAAGCGTAACCTTTAATTCAATTGATGAATTTTTTCGATGTTTACTTGCTCTCGAATAACGTAAATTGAATCGTCTACGACCTATGTTAAGGACCCATCCCAGAATCCTCCTGGAGTGATTCAGAAAACTCTGGAAAACCGAAACAAATAAGTCAGGACCTGAAATTCAACCCGGAAACTCCCGAATGCGAGGCGAGTGTTTTACCACTGCTCTAAATCGTGTAATGTACCGAAGGTAGGGAATTGCCGCCTCCCACCTCGCCCAGTTAATAGGTATAATAACCTGGTGATTGGAAACATTTACAATGTTTCCCACGCGTAAGAGAATCCGGATTGGGACCCTGTGAGTAGTATTATGATCACAGCGAGAGAAGGTTGGTTAGCCCACTGCTAGTCATTTATACAGGCTGTTGACAGCAATTTGAGATATTTTGTAGTTGTAATTTTTTTTCTTTTCAGACTATCTGTACCTATATCCGCCACTTCAATATCAGTGTACATAATAAACACAATGTGATTTCACAGTTATCTAAAATACTTACGCTAATGAAAACTAATTGTTATATAATTTTTCTTGATATAAGGATTACCTAAAGTGCTCATTTTGACATGAATAACATATACCTAACATTCTGAAAGTCGTAGCTTCATCGTCAGCGGAATGTACCATAAAACCTGCAGCCATGGGTGATTAGCTTAGCAAGTTTTCTGACGAAACAATTTTAGCTCACATAGTTTTCTCATAATGGCACGTCAAAGTCAAAATTTACGAATAACGCTGTCATGAAAATACTTAAAACCTTACTTACTCAAATGAAATAATTCACAGTGAAACAACCTGCCGTGGACTACTTAACCTAATATTAGAAAAACTCACAATAGACAACTTTATTACTTGAAACATTTGCGAATTTTCAATTTTTGACAGTAGTAATGATTCAAAATATTACGTTGTGGGTTTATAAATGTTGGGTTACGTAGCCCATGGCATGTTATTTTACTGTGAATTACTTCCATTGAGTAAGTAAACTGGTTTATAGTATTTGCATGGCAATGGACAAAGAAAATTTTGAATTTGACGCGCCATTATGAAAAAACTATGCGGGCTAAAATTTGGTTAGTAAGAGGAAACTTTACTTATAAATACCGTCTACAAGAGTAACACAATTTTTCAAAATATAAAATTAGGATTTTATGCCACTTGAACACTGTTAAAGCATACATGTACAAAAATGAAAGTAAAAAATTTTGTTGAAAAATTATGTAGTTCAGCGGACTGCGATTTTCAAAATAACTCTTGTGCTAAATTAGAAAGCGATTATTATTATGAAAAGGAATTTTAAATTTTAAATCACTGTACCATTTATTAGCAATTATTGTTTGAAAAGGAGGGAGATAGCGCATCATAGATTGTCCCGTGAGTTTGGACATTATATTTGCAAAATATGAAAAGATGATTTTCTTCCTTTTTCCTCGTTGCCTTCAATTCCCATGCTAGCCGAACGACAGAGTATTTCCTTAGAATGTGAGCACCAAACCTTCAGCACTACAAAGTGCCGATGCTCATTTCACTCCAAGACGGCGGTGTTCATTTGTAAGTTTCGAATAAAATGTAAAAAAACGTTACTGCAGGAATTATATCGGCATTAGTGCAGCAGTGAGTGACGAGGGCATGTAACCTAACGTATAATTCCCGGAGAGGAAGACCTGTGGCACTGGTGACAGGCAGAAGTAGCATGACTGGTAGTCAGTTCTCGTGACCAAGACTGACACGTGGGGTCACGCAAGGTCATTTCCGGCCTCACTGGCCGGAGACTTGTACGGCAGCGTGCCCGGTGTCCGGTTTCTCGGCATTGCGACGTCGCTCAGTCATATGTTGCGACAGTTATACTCTTCCATGCCATTTTCCACCTCATTCTCCTCGCCACACGCCGGACGCTGCCTACCAGTATGCGTTTATAATAATTAATGCTAGGAAAAATTCGCGAGTACTATGACCTGCATACTAGAATCTAATGTCATCTGCATACTCAAGCCCCGTCTATTCGTCCATTGCCTGCTGTCTGAATCAGGTAATGGACAAATGGTATAGGGCTTCAGTATACACAGGATTTTAGATTCTAGCATGTTGGTCGTTAAACTCGCGAAATATTCCTAGCCCTAATAATAAGTAACCTGCTGTAGTTAGATAGGTCGGCTCAGTAATGTTACCTTTGTAACTTCTCCTCTGGTAAACATCGTCGCTTGTAACTGTATTTCGAGAGTGACAGCGATTAATATAGTCACCCGTGATTATCTTTGTATCGTAACTCTGTAACACCTCTCTTTATCAGAATCTCAGTACGCTTGGCAACACTGTAGGTTGTGCTCTGAAAACCTTTGTACATCTAACTAAATCATATCTTCTCTGTTTTTACAGCAATTTTTTAAGCACGAATTACTTAAATTTAGTTTTTTGACAATTGAGAATTCCAGTCGTCCGCTCGACATCGTACCTTTATAACCCCTTAACAATACCCTGAAACGCGAATTTGTACAAAGAGAGTCACGGGACTTTCGAAAGACACTAACGGCGCCATTACTAGTTACAGAATACGAATTATTATGCAACTATTTGTAAAAATATCATATAATTAGAGCCACGATTATTTCGCGTATTGATTCTAGGTCAGATTGAACGTCAACAATGTATACTTCTCTGTCATTACTGTGATAGGGCAACAGTTGTTTTGATACACATCTGACGACTGCAAACCAGTAATAAATAAGGAAATAACTCGTGACGAAATCACGTGGTACCCGCATGAACGGTTAGAAGCCAATGAACAATCGACAGTGCCCAGTTCATGTATAGGATTGAGAAATCTAGGCTGCTACCAGATGAATATGCTTGAGACGTGTACGTTAAAAATAATTGGACGGCAGAAAATGCGAGACTTTTTGATGCACGTGACATTTTTTTTACAATTCAGAATGACTAAATCTCTTGATTCTCTCCTCCTACTGGACGCCTCTGTTTCTTTACCACCCACTCTTATCTCTTCCCAGCATTCATTTCTGGAGCTTTGTGAGGAGCACACAGTCCAGTTAGAAGCTTTCTGGCTAATTAAATTTCTATATTGAAACCTTGCTGAGGGTTGTCTCCATGTTCTCTTTTACTTTTGCTGTGCATTTCCAAAAATGAGTAAAGTGGCAGTGTGCAGCTAGATATAGTTGAAAACTGGCGGATATAAAAAAAAAAAAAACAATGTTCTTATGTACTTTCATTCCAAACATCCTGTTTGCCTCAAGGAAACTTTCTTGACGGCTTACGTAATCACTGTATCACGGTGAACTTCAGCAAGAGTGTTTGGACCAAGTTTCGAGCATCTTCTTGACGATATGAGCTGTGGAACAGATTCAAGCTAAACGAGGAGTGACGGTGTTTTGAACATATTGTGGGAGCACGGGCAAGCGAGCGAAACATGTCATATATCTCCCAGCATGCGAGACAAAGCCACCAACGTCAAGGGAAAACAGGCGTTAGTGAGGCACTCTCTCGTAATGAAGAGTTTGTGTACTCGCTTCTCCCTAGGAACACTCAGCAACAACTACATGGACTGCTGAAAGCCGCTGCGGGGTATTGTTATATGTATCAGTGTTTTCATAACCTTCGAGCTTTGCTTCACTTCATAGTGTGGCGTGGCGTTGGCTGGTTTACTCAGATGGAATTATTTACAAGCGTCATGCTCAAAATGTATTTAAGACAACAACTATATGAAAGTATGCGTTTGTTTTAGCAAACTTCTTCTTCCTTATGCGAAGTAGGAAATATTCAGGACAGTGTATACCTCAACTGAATATTAAAATAAATACATTAGGTCCTTACAACTGAGATACGAAACGGATTTTTAAACATATTTCTAAAACTGAGATACTTGTAAGTACAACTATCCGAACAAAGATTTATGTTATCGGAATCTTCAAAATAAACGCAAATATCCTTAATGCTCTCCACTGTAACGGAAGTAAAAAAGGTTTAGCCACGCTCTTATCAAACTTTTTATCGTGAAGGTTTATGAAATTTGGCGCTCGCTTATTGATTATTACGACCCAATTAACATAACAGAGGATATTATCCTCTTGTTCGAACTGTCCAAAACTGATATGATTGCCATTCGTGTTTAAAGCGCAAGTAATATATTGCCTAGCATGTAGGCAATAACACATGCTTGCAAGTATTCCCAATGGACAGATGATGGTGGAAGACAGATGCAACACGTAAACAATGTATACCGCACATTAATAAGGCGACAAATCGTAAGCAACATGTTTGTTTTTCTTATTTAGTATGGACTTCTAACTTTGTCATTAAAAGTGCACTGACTTCTCTTGGCTACTTACCCAGGTCGCCAGACAGTGTGAAGAACTCTATTTGAATTTTGTGTGGCATTTAAAGGAACACTTTAATACAACACTGCGTGCTGTATCAACTGTACATACACGCTGCCGTGATATTTGCTATTACTATGTCATGTGATTTTTATGTACGAAATAAGTGTAAAATAATATTTTTGTGGAAGTGTGTTGGGGCTCTTAGCTTTCTAGGACAACACGAAATATCTAATAATCTACTGTCTGAGACGTTCATACGTTTTCCAGTAGAAAGAAAAGTTATAAACATATTTTTACAAAAAGTATTTATTAGATTTGACTTCAAAATTATTTGATAGTATCCATACTGACGAATCTTCTGAGATTGTGTACATATAGGCTATATTTTGAATTCCGTTTTCTACTTGGGCCAAAGTGGCCGAATAGTCAGACCTCTTGCGATCGATTCCCGGCGGGGTCGGTCTCCGGATATTTGCATGTGGGAATCGTGCTGGACGATGCCGTTGGTCGGCGGGTTTTCTCGGGGATCTCCCGTTTCCCCCGTTCCTTCATTATGCCGTTGCTCCACACTCATTTCATGTCACCCCTCACCAGCACGAAAGACCTCGATGTTAAGCGCTGACCAAAATCTCTTGTCCCCTGTCTTCCACTTCGTTACCAAAATCACTATTGTGTAGTTAATAATCCAATTCTAACAGTACATAAAACATTCGAAAATACTATAAACCTCAAAATATGGATTTAAAATACCAGTTCACAGTCAGGACTGGGACGAACAACATAACGTTTAATACTAATGACTTACAAACTACAGCGGCAAAACACATACACAATAGGATAACGTATAGTTGTACAAGCTAACATAACCGTAAAACATACGACAGCAAAACACATGCATGTAAACTTGAAATCATGCGAAAAGCGTAATAAACGCAGAAGAAAAATCAATTATGATGATTTGTTCAATTACATGTATTAATATGGTTAATATGTCGGAATGGGTGCAAGGGCTTGGCCCAATTCAACTACTGAAGAAAAAAATTCTTATGCGCCTTCGTATTTAAATGTTGAGAGAAAATAAAAACAAACAGCTTATACATTAATTCGTTATCAGAATAGTTTGGAGACCTTGTATAAAAATAACACCCGAGAAAAAGTCAAGTACACAAAGAATATACAGTAGTTATTACAGGTGGTCCGGGGAGGAAAGGGCAATATTCTAGGAGAGAACAGTACTGGTTATTGTGGTCAAAAAAGTTGATGTGAACATGTGGTCAATGTGGGACGGTTGTCGAGATAGCCCCATTTAAATGTAAACATTAACAGGCTATAAAATTACTGCTTTTGTTTTATTTGCGGTTATGTTCCTCGTTTCAGTTACGAGGAAACTGTAATGCATAATGAATAATACAATGATCTTATTTTTTTCATAGCTGTAATAACAATATTACAATGTCAAACATTTTGTTTCGTGTCATTTTTGGTCCAGTGCCAATGCTTTCACAATAAGTTCTCAAATCTCCCATATTTGACCCCACTGCATTTGTCAGCTAGCTGAGTAATATGAGGTATTGTCCGTCGAAGATCGTCGTGACGTACCTGTACGACAGTAAAAGCATAAATTGTGCGAGCGAGCAGCTCGTCTCGTGTATTAACTTTACATCTGCAGACTTCACCCTACACCCAACCCAATACATTATAATATAAGGGTAGAGGTCGGGATACCTTGGTGACAAGGGGATAGCACTACCACAACCAATCTACCGATTAGGAAATGTGGTATTGGTATGCTCCCTTACCTGGAGCCATAATGAGGAGGGGCTCCATCATACTGTAGGTACATTACAGACGTGTAGCCAAAGGAACATTCTCGAGTAGTTCAGGTAATGTACAATGCAAAAATTGCAAATACCTTGCCCCCTTCATGTACGATCGTCGAAAACAATGGGACTTATCAGCTGGTTATCCAACATACCATACCACACATTAATTAAGAAACGTTCTTGGAGATTTGTGTCTACAGTACCATGTGGGTTATAAAACAATCCATAATAATCAAATAATAAATTAAACGAATTCTATAACTAACAGTAAGATCTTTGGGGCTCCATAACAGATTGATGCTTGTACTGGATATTACATTACGGGTGAAAGTAGCTTCATCCTCACTCGCACCAACTGACGGTTATTAAGTACCCAGTGATAAAATTGTAGACACTTAGCGTTGTCCCCTATGTGCGTATTTTGTACACGTTGTAGTTGAAAAGGGTACAATCGTTCATGCTGCAGTAATCGAGACACATGAAACATTGCGCCGTGAAGCAATACGCTGTGTGCTAGTAATAGGGCTACGCTGGACATCACCACAAATGTCCTCATCGTCTCCTACGTGGCGGTCTTGTTCTCGTTCAGATCGCACATTCGCACACTAGGAAGCGAGCCATTCTCATGCAATGTTTGCACACCTCTGGAAAACACTCTTCAATAAGGAATTCTTCGCCCAGGAAAGTGTTGGCGGTACTGGACGCAGTGGAACTACAATCGCAGCAGCCATAAACAATCTACGTGTCTACATGCACTGAATTAGTGTCGGTGTGTGGTATCTTGAACTCTACGTTGACACTTTCCGTATCACAAGCATGGCTTTAGAAACAACTACATCGTTCAAGTTCACAGTTCACAATAGTCAGATGTATATGTAAGCATGTTTCCATGGCAATGCAGTGCCTCCTTGATAGTGACATGACTTGTCACTGCAAGGAGGAACATAACTGCAACTGAAACAATAACAGTAATTTAAGAGCTTATCAATGTTTACATTAAAACAGGTCTATCTCGACAACCGTCCCATATCGCCCTCATATTCATATGAACGTTTTTGATTACGATTGCCGGTACTATCACCTCCCAAAATATTGCCCTTTCTTCCTGGGACATCCTGCATAATTAAACGTCACAGTCGTAGGATAAATAATTTAAATGAATACAAAATAGTTGTGTGTGTGTGTGTATATATATATATATATATATATATATATATATATATATATATATATATATATATATATATACACACGCGTCAGCAACGAAATTTTTTAAAACACAACATACGCGTAAAACTGAATAACCGTATTTTCCGACCAATGGCCTTGGACTAGCAAAACAAAATTTGATATGCTGCGCTAAATGTACCCAAAAGTAAACGGAAATACGCCTACGTGATTCAAATTGTTATTCTAAGAAGAAATGTACGAGTTTCGATATACGACCGTAGGAAGCGTTGACTTGTGTGCGTACACAAGGAGCAAGAAAGAAAGGGAGAGAAATTCAAACGGCACGAAAGACATCCATGAAGTCGATGGTAGCGAGAAAAAATACTTCTTGAAATACAACAAAACAAGAAATGCAGGAAGCGTTAACATTTCGCAAAATAAACCCCTGAAGCTTATAGTAAAAGTTAAAAATTTAAATCTTCAAAATTTCTTCAAAATGTTTTATAGACTCAAAACAGTAAGTAGTAGAGCAATCATAAATTCAAGTGCATGAAACTGCAATTCACGAATTACAAAGAAGAAGCAGTGAAAATTCAGATCTGTAGCAATGCATCTTACATGACACACACGAAGGAGTTGCCTATTCGTTTGTATTAAATCACACATTCTCATTTAAAGTGAAATCAGTTCGATGCAACAGAATACAGTTATAAGTCACTTCGGGTTAGGTTCTAGATGCATTTTGTAAAACTGTATACAATGATGGAGTAAGAAACCTAAAATAATAATTAATTAAAAATTTACAAAAAAAGTATTACCATGACGTTTTCAAATCAACAAATGTTTTGCTAGCTAGCATTGTATGAATTGTATTACTTCACTTCGTTTCAGTAACTTCGTTAGGGTGGCAGCCTGCGCAGCGGTGTGCAGAGCTTCTGTCGGTAGCCGTTTATTCAAAAATTACTCGACGCCCATAAGTCATATCTGCAATAACATTCACAGATCGGTACATGTGTGTATATACATTTCAGGTTCTCTGCTAATATTAAAAAGTTTTCTTTTGTGCCCGAAACTAGCAGAAGTGGGTGTTTTTGTAGCCATTTTAGGTATGAATATCTTGCTGCAGAATAATAAAAAGAAGTATAAACGTGTACAGTATACTTTCAATTTTTTTTCAGACAATACTCAGCATTTTTCAGTGTGTCGAATTTCTGTTTTAATGTTTTAGTATTGTTAGTAAGCTGCGGCACACTATTCATTATTCGTATGCCTACGGATGCCAAATTTCGAAAACGGTAAATATAAATGTTATTATTAATATCTCGGTTTTCGAGGTTGACCCGCGTCGCAGTGGTACATGATACCGAATTTATCCTTGCATTGCGGCAGCATCTTCAGGATTGAGTTATCAACTGAGGTCCAGATCACGGCCGCAGAAGAACAGGTCGGGACACTCGACTGGAAACTTGACCCCTTTGTTGTTTGGCTGTAGTTCTCCAAGTTACCGATAATGCTATAAATTTTTGGTGTTGTAATCCGGGCGGTCGAGCTCAAACTCCGCCCACTTCCCTCCCACTAAGATAAACAATTTATCAAAACGTATATTTTATCAGTTTATGAAATACTTTCTTCGTTCACAATTTAAAATCATGGCTCCAGGAATCTTCATTTACTTTATAATGTTAACAATGGAAAAAAAGTGGGCGGAGTTTGAGTCCGACCGCCCGGATTTCAGCGCCAAAAAGTACAAAATTCTCGGTAACTTACTAACTACAGCCAAATAACAAGGGGGTCAAGCAAAATACATTGGTAGATAGGCGAGTGTCCAGACCTGTACTTCTACGACCGTGGTCCAGAGAAAGGCCACCTCAAATTATATTGAGCCCATTGGTAAGCTGGCTTGACCAGTCCACCATCCACTCGAAGTGGTCGAGCCAGCTTACCCATCGGCTCACAAACAATTGAGCTGACCTTCCCTCTGGGCCTCAGTTGATAACTCAACCGTGAAGATGCATGCTGCTATGCAAGGCTTATATTTTATATACTAAAATTTGGTTTGGTTGTTTCAAGTCAGTCAAGATTTTTAAAATGTAAAACTTGAAAGTAATTGAACAAATAATTTTGGGTTTAATATTAAATTTGTTTTGAATAGAATGTTGCAATTTGTTCACGTTATTGGTCAGAGTGAAAATTAACAGAAAAACTATCACTCATACACATGTTATAAAAAAAAGTAAGTAACTAAAACTAATTACTGGAATATGTACACCGAAACCAGCTACACATTGCTGCTGTTGTAAAAAACTGAAGTGTGTCATCTATGCTGAAAAAAACCTTGTTCAGCTATCAGAGAGCAGGATTTCCCAGCTTATCAAGTTAATAATGTTCCTAATCTGAGCGTCGTGCAAGATAACAATTTTTAATAAAGGTTTTTCCACAGATACTGCAGGATTACATGTTATGTTTTTTTTTTAATTCTATATTTGTCACTTTTATTACTAATTTTTTCTGCTCTTAAGTATAAAATTAATTTCCTGTGCTTTTTAAAAGAAGTCTTAATTAATCGCAACACAACACACAGTTTCAAGTGGGTAGATTTTGAGACATGCGCGTCATCCAGATGCCAGGTTTTCCTCGAGTGTTTACTTCTTTTAGAAAAACAATTGAGTAAATATTTATGCTTTGACGCTGTCAGAAATTTATTGATTTGTACTTCAAATGCAGTATTATGTGACCGCAGGTAAAGATGCCACGCCAATACTAATCAGGGTCTAATTTTCTACACAAAACAGACCGTAATTAGTGCAGGTCAGTTGGATAATCACACGGGAGTACCAAAGTAATTAAATTTGTGTTGTCACCATAATTAGTTATTACAGTGTGATAGAGTACACTCTGTAAGTTTAATGACTCAAATAGTGTTTGAAAGCATAATTAACATCCATATTTTAAATAAAGAATAATTAATTTGTACCGTGAAAGGATTTGATTTGGAAATAATTTCAATAAGGATAATTTTAATTGTAAAATTTAAATGACACGTTTTTATTTTTATGCTTGTATTTTCGTATTTGTTTTTAATTAACTCTAAGATATCTCATGATTTCATAGTTTTACACTGCTAATTTCCAATTGTAGACTTTACTTAAGGGGCAGTGATAAGCAATTTTATTGTATTTTCCCCATTTTGGTCCATAACACTTATTCTGATAGTATTATCAACATTTTCTCTTAAACAAAGCATTTGATATAATCGTGGTTAATTGCTTGACATAATAATGGAACCTTTCATTAATTAGTCTTGCAGAATCATTCCAAGGGAATTATAAGTTAACTTTCAATAATTCTCTCGCAATGATTCTGCAAGACAAAGCAATGAAAGATTCCATTGCAATCTATGTCAGGCAGTTTACCATGAATGTATCCTATGCTTTATCGAAAAGAAAATGTTGGTAATACAGTTAGAATACGTGTTATGGCTAAAAACTGAAACTACAATAAAATTGTCTGACAGTCTCCCTTTAAAAAAGTACATTAATTTTTAAACTCCTTAAGGTTGTTCAAGTGGGGAAAAAACATAATTTTATACTTGTATGAAATAGTGTTAGTTTTGTACACATTACTTGAGAGTACACATACTTCTAACGGAAAAAAATTAGCTCATATAGTTTTCCCGTAATGGCACTTCAAAATCAAAATTTGCGTGTTTTTACTTCATACAAAACTTGAAAACCAGATAACATAATG
>PNEQ01097623.1:0-19227 GCA_003012365.1 Medauroidea extradentata
TGAAATACAAGATGGCCGACCAAATTGCCGACAAGATGGCCGACCAAATTACCGACAAGATGGCCGACAAGATGGCCGACAAGATGGCCGACAAGATGGCAGACAAGATGGCCGACAAGATGGCGGCCAAGATGGCGGCCGTGGCTCCGAGCTCCGACGCCACGCGCCACCAAAGTGCACCTACCAAACCCATCTACTTACGTGTAGACCTCAATTTCTAACAAACCCGTTACATGTATCCTGAGAAACAATCCCGTGAAAAAAAACCGTTTTTAGCCAAGTTCGAGTGCTTTAAAATAATACATACAATGCGCGTCTTGAAAGTCACATTCACAAGTAGTTTGAAGTGTGTTTTCTTTTCGTAGACAAGCATTGTGGACGCATGTTTGCTGGTCTCTGAAAAAAAACGTAACTCCGAACACGCTGCACGCAGTTCGAGCGCCAGCCAGGCGGCCGCCTTAAGAGCACCGCCTTCGTGAACGTATTTTGCAACTTGTGTGCAGGCGCTTACGCCTACATTTGGCGTGCTACAGGCGTATGGGGTTAATAGTTTAAAGGGGGATTTACAACGATCCGTCGCGTCCGTCCGTCATCTGTTCGTCCGCCTGTTCCGTCAGTCAGAAATGCTAGCGATTTACAAAAACCCGTCTTCCGTCCGTCGTTATTCCTTTAATTTGAAACGCTACCAATGTACAAACAGAAAACTTCTGTGGGATATAAAAAAATCCCTTAAAATATTTTATTTATTTTTACAGAATTTTACTGTTCTTCGCCACAAAGAAATTTAACGAGTGTAAGTATTTACTAATTAATTTACTTATTGTGTAGTCTAATGTGAGTAAGCATTATGTAAAAATAATTTCGGTTGGTGTTTAAATTTTTCCCGGGTGCCAAAACTATCACTATCGTATTTCAAAAAAATGATGCGTCATCTAATAAATATAAAAAATTCACAACCTTCTTATTAAAATAAACAGTTAAAACGATCGTCGCCATCTTCAGAAGGCTGTAATTTCACCCGTCCATCCGTCTTAAAAAAATTAAAGCTTGGCAAGCTTTCGACGGACGAACGGATAGAATTATTCCAGACACCTGATTGGCTAAATGTCACGTGATCGACGGACGGATGACGGACGGACGTGACGGATCGTTGTAAATCCTGCTTAACTTAACGAAACCATCCATCGATTCGACAAACATCATCATTGGAATTTTAACCTAACCTACACTAACCTATACTAATGTAAACAAACCGGAACTGTCACAGGGGTCGGGGGAAAGGAGTGAGGTTTGCGTAGAACGGCGCGCAGTGTGCCTCCACAGCTTCATCTTTTAAGCGGCTAGACAAAACATATTTTGCGCGTTCGATGCTGAAGCGATAAAGGCGACATGGCACGCGCATCACGTCCTTCTCTAGCCTCTAGGTGCAAGTCACTGAACTGACGTGTAATCTTCTCGCCGACAATCACATATGTCAGACATTCGGTGATGATCATGAGTAGTATTACAGATAAATATTCTGCGCGGAAACATCCATCTTTGCCATTTTCGGCAGCGTAAAAATAAGCATCTGTAACGTCCTAAGCGTTACACGAGTTCGTGATAACTGCGGCGATGCAGTTCGTTATTACGCCCCAGATGGTAGAGAGCCTGAACGAGGGGATTGTCGGGTGACACAATTAACAAGAACGTATGAAGTTATGTTGCGCGTGTCTCACCCATTTATCAATATACTGCAGTCCCACATGCTGTACAACAAGGGTGGCGTGTCACTGTGGGGCACACACGTGTGCACGCCGGCGGTTCGTGCAAGTATTTGTCGTCGGCTGTCAGAGATTATTATATACGTTAACATATATGTATCCACAATGCGCAGTCCGCAGTACAGCAGTCGGAGGTGGCGAACTTTATCTCTGACTGCTGGACTGTCGACTGCCAAAAAATTCCAAGTCAGGCGTTACTCACGTAATCACGTGATGTAAACAAATATTGCTTTTAGAAATTTTCTATGCTTCTAAAAGCAAATCAAGCAATTTTTTACAAAATTAAAAACAATATTTTCAAAACATGGCCGATGATTAAAATTTTCATTTTTTAAAATTAATGCAAAAGCATAATTGCTGCTGGATTGCACATTGTGAATTGTATTCGACTGCCAACTGCCAACTGCCGGTAGTCGGCAGTTGACTGCAGACTGCGCATTGTGAATCGGGTCTAACTGTCTACTTAGCTCTACTGACTGACGGCTTTACTCATTCAACTCGTACTCTCTAAACTACGCACCGACGTACTCGAAACGTCTAAAGCCCTCTACACAATTACGCGGTGCGGCGCGAAGCGACGCGATGTGACATGACGTGACACCAAACGAACCAATCACAGTTACATCGCTCGCGATGAGCGACATCTGTACAAGCGACGAGGCTGACTTGCCGCCCGGGCGATATCGCTGATGACGTCAAAGACAACAGCCAATCAGAAGCAAGAATGCGAAAAATAACTATTGTGATGTTTATAAACAAGAGAAAAATAATAACGAGAGGGAAGGAACGAAGGATGGAATCTTTATTGATTTAGTTAACACATATTATATGTTTCTACCTGCCTCACAGTAACATAACCTGACATCCCGCCACATATTTTGCTATAAAGGTACTTATGAAAATTCACGAGGGTAGTGATTAAAGTTTAAGGTCTTCGAAATTCAACCCGAGTGAAACTAGCCCGTGTTCGAAAATCCGGCTATGACCTCTTGGTCAACTACCGAACTAATATAATATTTAAATATAAATAAAATACAGTGTAAAGAATGAACTGTGGATGTAGCATTTGACAAAATATTTATCATGTAGAAATAAACCTGCTCACGTAACTGAAATAACGTACCCTACTCCTGGGAGTGAATTTTCGTAATTGCCGCATGTGGTTCAAATGTCTATAAACAGATGGCTGGCCGTGTCAACTTTTCTTCCGCTAGCTGTATCGCCTCACATCGCGTCGCGTCATTGCAAAAAGCACTGCCGGCGATGCTTTGCGATGTCGTTGGCTTTCGCTTCGTTGTGTCGCCGCGTCGCGTCGTGTAATTGTGTAGAGCGCTTAACTCCGCGGGCGTCTAACTGCCTCGCGCTCTCAGCGTGGCGGGACGGCCAGCGGGCACGCTGACGCCTCAGTTGCCGCCTGACAACTGGCCAATGGCGAGCAGCGAGTTACTGGGTGTACAGAAGAAGTTACAATCCCTTACACTTAAGAGATAAACGTAGGGCCCTAAATGCATGTGCATCCCTGAAACGTTCTTTGAACACTGTTCCTAAGGCAGAAACCAACTAACAAATTTTAAGCAGTTTTCGAATAATTTTATAACGGCCTATATTCTGCATCACTAATGGTGGCCTGGGCGGACGGCCACCTTAAAAGGAGTCTCTTATAAGATATTTTCTGTAAAAATCAATATTTGAACGTATACGCTTATGTCCATAAATAACTGTTCTGAAAACATATTTTATAATCAGGAAAGATAACACGCTATTATTTGTAGACGCCAATATTTAACTTTAGCCCTATCGTATGTCATTTGAGAGGAAAATGGCTAAACATTGAATTTTTGTCGCACGTAACTCCTGAAGGCAAAGGAGTAAAATACACCCTGGCATCTGCATGTTCAATCCTTTGAATTTAAACTAATAACATACTGTTACATGTCTAATTTGCGTGCTATTAATTGGACTACAACGACCGCAATTGGCCGCGAGCTCTAAGGTCAATTTTTACTCGTTCACCACTTCCCTCGTCACCTCAGGGAGCCGCGGTGGCCGAATGGTCAGACCGTTTGCCTCCCACCAAAGTGACCCGGGTTCGATTCCCAGCGAGGTCGGTCCCTGGATTTTCGCACGAGGGTATCGTGCCGAACGATGCCGTTGGTCGACGGGTTTTCTCGGGGATCTACCGTTTCCCCCGGTGCGCTGTTCCATACTCACCTCATGTCACCCTTACCAGCGCTAAAGACTTCGATGTTAAGCGCTGACTGAAATCTCTCTCACTCACTCATCAGCCCTATTAGCAAGGCGCTCAACAGGCGTCTGTCTTCCACTTGATAACTTCTCTTAACCACCAGCGTCTCTTCCCACTAATGCGAGGTGACTTAGTTGCATTATATATTCTAGACAACCTCCCATTGATGACAACTGTCATGAACAGTACAGGAATAGAAGTGATGGTATTTCAGTTAGCGCTTAAGGCGGCCGCCTACCCCACGCTTCAAATTCGTCGGAATGTGTTCGTAAACAGGATTTTTCAACGAAACAGTTCCATGTGTGCCTATTGATCCAACGTATGGAACGAAAACACACTTCAGACAAGGTCGGAACCTCATTTTTAAGATACTAATCTAATTAAAAACACTGTTTATAAGTCCCCCAACATGGCTAAAAACGGCTTTATCTGACTGCCGTACTTCAACATGTACTAACCGGATGTATGTGAAACTCAGGTTGCGACCTGTACTGAATTTTGCTGCAGACTTTCCACCAATAAAATTATATGGTCACCGCTTAGTGTCCCGTAGTAAAAACCGTTCGGCGGGAAGCTTGCACGCTAGTTCCGTGCTTGGCTCGTTGAGGCGATGCGACATTTGTTGCGCGCTTCAAGGTCGTGCTTATGTCTCCGTCCTTTCTGAGCCTCTAGCACGCAGGTAGGCGGCGCCCTTAACATCGAGATATTCAGCGCTAGCGAGGAGGCACATGAGATGAGTATGGAGCAGCGCTGGAATGAAGGGGCGAGGAAAACGTTAGCTCCCTGAGAAAACCCGTAGACCTACGTATTCTTCGTCCGGCAGGAATGTCACATGCGAACCCGGATTGCTTTGTACCAACAATGGCCCCATAGAAGGATGGATACGCGTATTCACTGACGAATTACAATTCTTTTCTGGGAACGGATGACAATCGTATTTGAGAACGCAAAGAAACCGTATAATTTCTGTACATGACCAGAGCTACCAACATCACGTCGCTATTATCTATCAGAAGTCATGTGTGCTAAAGTCTTGTGTATCACATCTCTATAATGAGAACATAAAGTTGACTTACTTCTAAAACCTCGTAAGTCCATTTCAGCAAATTTAACAGGAGAACAAAAAGAAAATTTTTGTAGTCATGCTACACCATAGGTACGAGGTTTTTTTAATTTGAGCATAGAAGAAAGCTAACGCATAGTAGATTTAGCAGATTTTAACACTGGAAGCGCCATAAAAATTAGCACCAAATTCACCTGGAGTACAGAATTTTGAAAATCTGGACTTACGAGGTTCTATGATTAAACTAACGATTATGTGTGTATTTGGTGGCGGATGTGATGAAATGTTCCCCGACAAAATTTGACGAGCGTACATTAAGATTGAACTTACCTCGCGACGGTCTTGGACCTGACTGGTCTCCTAAAATGCCGCGCATGACGGGCCTGTCGCACACCCACGCGTAGAAAGTACGGTCACACACCGCGTCTTTACAATTCTACACAAAAAATATTTTGGAGGCTGGCTATTGAGGAGACTTCTGTGTTTACACAGAAATTTAGCTCATTCAATGGTCTCTATCCGAAGGAAACCTTTCACAATCACACGTTCGAACGGTGTCCACGTTAGGTTTCCGACTTCACTGAGGTCCGAAAACTTTCACAAAATGTCAGCAGAGTCGCGCGCGACCACCTTTCATTGAGACAAATCCATCCCTCGCCAGCCTTACGTCAACTGTAAAAGTTTCCTTACGCTAACCGTGACTGTGGAGGGGGGGCGGTGCTGTTTTAATAATATAATTAACCTTACACGAGATATTTTATAGACACATTACATGTGAACAAAAAAAATCGTTTACAGAAAATCCAGAATGCATGCTTAAGGTATTGTTCCAATCTTAAAAGAAGAGACCACGTAACTAACGCTCTCTTAGAATCAAGTTGGCTGAATATGGATAACAGATGAATGCATTATTTTACCACACAACTAAAAAAATATTGGATAGGCCTACACAAGAACCTAAATATTTATCCGATAAGCTCAGTAAATTTGTCTCTGTACATAACCACAATACTCGGAATAAAATTTACTTTCAATTTCCTCGATTTAAAAGAAAAACAACTTACAAGCACTCGTTTACCTACATGGCTGGTAAAGTCTGGAATGACCTATCGGGGGACTTGAAAAACGTTTCGCTCCGTGCTTTCAGGGATGGGCTTAAGTCCCTTCTGTTTCAGAACCAATCTCAATCCAAATATAGATGGTTAAAATGGAAATAATATGCAAGTTAATGCAACACTGAGATAAACTGATACAACTGTAATTTTCAAGTAACTATCGCTATGCATATTGATAATTCATTGTATGATTGTCGTCATTATTCTACCCATTGCATTCACATACTTCATTGTTTTTAATCATATCATGTAATATGTATTTATTGTAAACACTTACCCATTGTAAAACAGTCAAGAGCTGAATTTGGATGTTAATAACAAATAAAATAAATAAATAATATAAATGAACGATAAAAGTATTTGAATAGCACAAAATGTTAGATAGGTAACTTACTATCTAACACCACATCACAAAAATATAGTCTTAAAAATTAAAAAAATGTTTATGTAGCAATATGAACTAAACATTTTAAAGAAATCTTTAAACATGAAAAATTTCTTCAACAGCAATTGGATGACCCACAGTTCAGTAACACTTAATTTCTTGAATTCACTTAAAGTAAGAAAAAAATAACTGACCAAAAAAATTAACTTAAACGTATAAAGAGCGTGGAGTGCTTGATAACAATTGTCTTAAATTTTTCATTGCTAAGTATTCGTAAAGATGGAAGTAGAGAGCAACCCACGCTTTTTTTACTTGGAAGTAAATTTTTGGCCAGTGACACTATTCTTATTTTAAGCTTATTTAAAAAAAATATGTTAAACTAAACTACTGGAAGATCTATGGCTGTTGAAAAAAACAGATGTAAAGATTAATTTCAATTATTTAGTTCATATCGCACAAAATCATGTTTTTAAAACTATAATTTAATTACTTATTATTTAGTCTTAAAACAGAACGGAAATGGTAATGGTTTGTTTCAAAGTGGTTGGTTTAATGATTTAAAATATTTTGTAAGATAGCATTTTCGGTTTTATGGTGGGTGAAACACAATGTCATAGCAATTAAATTATTGTTTCGTGATCGACTCGCTATAATTGTGCAAAATTTCAAGTAATCCGGACTTCTCGATGTGGGTGAAAATTTGAATTGTAAAGATTCCAGAATGCGTTTTTTTCTCCATAATTGTTGAGAATACCAGGTAATAATATAGCTATAAAATTTTGGTTGTGTCATCTATTTTAATACGCGCGCAAAACTGCAAACGATTCGGACGTTCGAAAATGGGCGAAAATTTAATGGAAAGATTCCGTTACATTCAAAGATACATGCAGATGAAGCTAATAAAAACACGTTAACGCACTTTTAAAACTACAAAGTAACAGTCTGTTAAAATAACAAACCTGTAGAAGTAATGATTTATTTCAAATTGTTTTCTTATAATTTTTATTTTAAAAATATTCTGTCGCAGATAGACTCTTATTTATAATGGGTAAGCTGCAGCGACAGCACTCTGCACGACGCAGCAGCGTAAGCTGATATGGCGCTGGCGGTGGTAGGATTAAAAAGACCCTGCTGTACACTGTGCTGATCGTGTTAACCTTACGCGACGCATAGAGACGGCTACTTGCACGCCTATCTCAGGTTTCGCAAAGACTCGAATAACAGCATATATCATGGACTAGAGATCTCCTGTGTGTACTCTCTTCTGTTGGATGTTGCTTTGACCCTGATACGCCATCTTTCTAAGAGTTTTTAAATAAATACTTTCCGCGAGATTTCTGGACTTTTAATTCAGGGTATAAAAGAGAGCTGTAGCAGAGACAACAGAGTTTTTGCAGGCAGGCGATAGTTACGGGTCGCGGGAAGAAGTCGAGAATATTAATCAAGATTGCGGCAAGGAGTAGTGCGACGATGGAGTTCCAGGGCTTCAAGAGGACCGTGCGTCGGTGTGTTCCTAGTTAGGACATTGAGTTCACCATTTGTGAGTGATCTGAGAGACATTTCATATACAGAGAACCGGTATAGAGGACTGAGATTTTATTATTTGGTATTTATATCCTCTATAATATAAAGTAGTTATTTGATTTGTTTGATATCAGCTTGCAACATACTGGTGACTTTTAATTTACCAGTGATTAATTGTTAGTGACATACAGACATCATTTGGTGTAGATAGTTGTAAATAAATTAGGTTAGCTTAATTTATTTTTCTTTCCTGTAATCAAAGACCTCCATCCCTCAGCGTACCTATGTTACAACACAGGTGAAACTAATAAAAGAGTGTTAAAATCGTAGAACACTTAGTAAAATTCATGTACAAAAATTCGCGCATAGTCATAATGTGCATTGTGTCTACAAAAATACAGTCAGTAATTTGTCAGATGTTTCATTATGATGGGTAAATAAATATTTTCTACATAAGAGATTTACTTCCTTGTCACGTCTTGACATTAGCCATCTTGGATTTCTAAAATTCATAATTATTACAATATCTTTGTGGTCACATTCTCATCATGCTGGTTGTAGTTTTGTACGATTTATGGAATTATTATTTTAGATAAAATCTCGGGCTTTCACATTCTTTATTCTTACCCTACATGCTCCAACTATCTCTGGGTTTCGTAAATATTTCTTTCTCCTGTAAACACCTACGGCCCATTATTAAATTTATATATCGATTAAATTAATTACTCTAGAGAGATTCACAAATATATTTACTGACCTCAAATATATGTTAATGTTCCCTCATTCCTTCAGCACCGGTAATTCAACTTATTTTTATTTCAAGCATGCTAAAAGTTTACAAAAATCCAATTTTTCTGTCCCTACAACTTCGGGAGAAAAATGTGCTACGACACCTACCTGACTTGCCATGTAAATGTTATTAAAAGGCTGTTTGTAAACATTTTGTATGCAGGCTATTAAAGGAGCTTTCTAACATACCTTGAGGTGATGAAATAAAAACCAACTAAAATTAACTACTATTATGAACATGGACTAAGTATAGAAATGTTATAGCGCGCCTTTAGTAACGTACCACTATAAATAATTCTGAGTCCATAAACTGTGAAGCTATCTAAATGAAATACCGTAATATCCTACACATGACTTACGTTGACCACTGAGGTATTATGTAAGCTAGGTATTTAAAGTCTGCATTATAGCAGTTTAAAATGTGCAATAGTAGTTTGTATATGTTGGTTCAGGCGGAGGAGCCTATAGGTGAATTCAGGTCCGGACTGTGGATTTAAGGAACCATTTGGTGAAACTTCATGACCTTGACCTTATCATCAAGATAACCGAAGGTTAAAATTTCCACAAAATGTTCCGGTAAATTTCCCTTTTCCTTTAAAGTTTTTGCGTTTTCTCCTCTCACCCCTATAGAATTTCACGACCCCAATGTCTTCTTATTGCGGCGAATGAGTCATTATTGGGCTCATAGGGTTATGAGGCTAAGCACCTTGATACGTCTAACAGTCAAGTCAGACTCTGTCAAGATGCGCACAACTAACATGTAAAATGTGTGACGCTAAAGTTGTACACATGGTTGATACACCTAAAAGTCGGTTAAAAATGGATTCGTTCTGAAAGAATCTAATTTCCGCGGTATTCTGAAGATATGTGCCGCAACGAACTAGTCAGGGACGGCAGAAGACATATGCTTATTTTTAAGAGCATGGAAGAAAAATAAATACAACTTACAGAAGAGTTGAAATATCAGAGAGCTTGGAAATACAAAATATGGTTGGAGTGTGATTACACAAAACCAGAGCCGTATACTAGACTGGAAATCATTTGAGATAACTAATATGCATCTACATTATATTAAATAAATCGAAAACTGCAATAAAAATTTTAAGTTATACGAAAAGTGTGCTGTGAGGAAGAAGAGGTGGTTACGAATTAGTCATGTTGGACTCTATAAGCTGAAAATAATCTACAACTACGAACGAATGTATGTTCGGCTCACTTCAGAAGTAAACAGTGAACAGGATATGTTAGTGTTCCTGTATCTGACTACATGATAGCAGTAATGCAACTATTTGTCTGCATTAGTGAATTATTCACTCTCAATGATGAGAGTGAATTCTTCACTCTCAATGATGAGCTGTATTCTTGAGTTGTTATACTACTTCGCCGAAGTGACGACTTCCTCGCCAAGGTCTGCGACTTAAACAGGGAATTTTTTTAAGGAAAATAGGAAATTTAGGGATAATTTTGTAGAACTCTTGACCTTCGGTGACTTTGAAGTTAAGAAAATTCAGTACGGTGGTGGTCGAGGACCGTGACGTCACAACATGGCTTCTCAAATCCGTGGTCGGGCCGTGACTCCACCTTAGCACTTCTGCGCCTGTGCCCGAACCAACATAAGTGTACTACGTGCATCAAAGTAACTTACTATCTAGTACATTTCAAAAGACCAATAATTGAAAATCGTGTTTTGTATAAAAAAAATGTATTTTCCAAAAACAATGGAAGCAGCTTGAAATTTAACTATTATTCTTTTTATTGAGATGAGTGTGTACTCGTTTCAAATTTCTGTTTTGACGCGTAGGAACAGCAGAACAATAAGAGCCAGAGTACCATGCTCGACGAGAAGCATATCTCCGCTATTCACAGAGCGCTAATCTGGTGTGCAAGGTTTCATTGCAGTATTTTCCCTATGGAACTATGATGATGTCAGGGTGTTTGAAATAACTGATGCCAGTTTATGTAAAGACAATATATATATTCTAACCGCAATGACTCTACACACATACTGACTAATAATTTTTGACGACAGTTTCATAATAGCGTGGCCAACATCAACATGGACGTACTGTACTTAATTTTAATAAAACATTATTGTTTCATTGTAAACCAACACCCTCCGTCAGTGAATAAATTATCAATTAATACATAAACCAGAATTATACGAACAGTGAACACGAAGGTCACAAACAAATCCTTTAATTAAAAGTCTGTAGCAAAAAATTAAAATATTAGCCTGTTAAACCAGACCATTGTCTTAACAAAACTTTTCGAGATTAACCATAGAAATTACTTTAGTTAGGCTGTCTGCAACCTGATCACAGGTACTTGTGTATATATTTTAGACTAATCAATCCACTATACAATATCTCTTGTACGAAGTGAACTCTAATGTCTGTATGCTACATTCTGCGATGAGATGCTGATCCAGCCACATAGATTACCGCTTGATTGTCTTCATGAATGATAATAGGATTCATGACTTGTACCCCAATATCTTTCAGCAAACTCTTGAACCAGCCAGCCTAATTGCTCAATGCAATGTAGGCTACTCCGCTTCAGTAGAGGATAGACTAACACACCTCGTTTTCATAAATTCCATGAAACTGTATATCCTATTAATTTAACAAGAAACCAATTTGTTGATCTTCTGTTAGTTGAATCACCTGCATAATCAGAGTCAACATAACCTACCAAACTTGAAGTTCCAAGGTCCTTGCTGCACACTAACTTTTAGTTTACAGTTCCTTTAATATATCGTAATAATCTTTTAAAAAATATGAATGAAAAGATCTATACTTGGTCGACTTTAACAACTACTGGCCAAACTTAAAAAAAATTGTCAAATCGGGCGAAGTTCCCAAAACTGCATAAATCAACGATCCAATGATGCTCCTACATATATTTCCTTATTTTCCATCCACTGTAGCCGAATAATTTTTTTACGCTTAGGATCTACAAGGGTTGCTGTTGGTCTGCCATTTTACATTTAAAATTTTTCAAATATTGATTTCAAACAGTCAACTTAATCAGTTTCAGTTATTCCCCTTGCCAGATTTTGAACAATATTCAGTGCTAAATAAGTTATCTAATCACTGCAATACTCCATACAAAAGACATATTTAAGTTTTACTTTTAAATTGTTTCAATGAACTGCAATTCTTGACAGAAAATTTAGATATCGTTATAAGCTTAAAAAGTAAATAACCGGCCCTTCGTGGTCTTTGACATATAGACAATAATCAGCTTTGGATTTTGTATACCATTCCTCCAGCACGACTTTTTAAACCTTGTTGAACCTTGTTCTTCGGAGAATTTTTCAATCCACACAAAGATTTTTTAAACGAAAGAACCTTTCATCTTTATGCATCCCTTCTGGTTTCTTCAAGTAAAATCCTTCTTCGATTTTTCCGATCAAAAAAGCATTCTTTACAGCCAATTGATGAATTTTCATATCCCTGTTTGTACCAACTGCTAACAATATTCTGAGAGTTGGAGGTTTGGCGGCTAGAAGAAAAATGTCATTGTAATAAAATTTTTCATCCTGTAGAGAAGCATGGGCACAAGACGAGTTTTAAATTCAGACTTGTTTATTAATTTTTTTTTTCGAAAAACTCACTTGGTATCTATTACAGTCTTTCCTTCTGATAAATTTACTTCAATCCATTTTTCATTTCTCTCGATAGCATTCAGTTTTTCTTTAAGGGCTACGTCTATGGTTGGGATGGCCTTGGCTGAGAAATGTGGTCGAGGTAGGACACCGAAGTCAGCGTAACGTCTGCTCTTTGAAAATGAAAAACTGAGTTTCTCTGTAACCCAGCATTTAAAAAACTTGTAACATTGAATAAAATATGCAAGATGGAGTTTCGTCATTTTCGTTACAGATTTATCTGTGTATAAACTTACAATATAGACATAATTAATTTTATCACAATACAGTGTGTTTATTTTTATTACTCATAAGTATAGTTCACAACATCTATGGTTGGTTTGACATTTCTGTTTAACAAGTAAGAATTAAATACTTTACACTAGCGAACAATAGTCCCACTGTTGTCATTTTATTGCTGTAACTTTTTTTTCGTTTGTTTGAGAGATTTTTTTGCAGTGAGAGTGAATGAATAAGAAGACTGAGTGAGATATTTAGGTCAGTACTTAACATCTACGTATTTGGCACTGGTGAGGAGTGACATGGGGTGGGTATGGAGCGGTACCAGAATGAAGATCTCCGAGTAAACCCGCCAACCAACGGTATCGCTCAGGCACGATTGCCACATGTGAAGATCTGGGGGACGAACCCGCCGCTAATCGAACCTGGATCGCCTTGGTGGCAAGCTCGGACTGGCTAGCCGGCCCATCGGCCTTCGGGCCGGTGCACCCTCGAGTAGAGAAATTTGTGCGCCCTCGGTTCAAGTCCACGCTCATTTTAACGGTAAAGAATAAAACACTGACGAAGGCAATGTTAAAATTAATTAACTGCCCGCTATTAGTAGGCATAGAGAAAATTCAGTTTGATAATTACGGGAGGAAAGAACAGAGGGTGAATGATTTCTATGCACTTCGTTGTATAGACTGTCTCTGTCTAGCACACCAAACTGCGCATGCGCGCCCTGACTGATCGAGAGTTAGTTTTGTTATTGTTTTGTACGTGACAGGGCTGTAGCGTCATTCTAACAGCGAACTTGAGAGGTAAGTATAAATTCATAATATTTTCTGTAAATACATAGTTGAGAGCTACTACAAGGTTATTCGAAACAAATATTTTGCACTTAGCTGTCACACAACCCATGTAATATTCACGTAGTCGTCAACCGTGAACTGAACTTCTGGTTTAATTTAATTTATTTGCAGAGACAGTAAATTTTCGCGGAAAGTATTTTGCAACAAATTGTTTCCTCCCGAGCACATCTACAGCCATGCTTCATGGTCAGTGATTGACTGTTTTAAACTCTCAGGCGTCTTGGGGTTCTAACGTCAAATCACAGATGTGTAGGGTCGTGGTAACTTAAATCTGATTTGGCACAGTCAGTTGAGCGATGCCTCTGCACTATGGCACAGAGGCGTAACAACTGATGATGGGGGGGGGGGGGGTAGGCAGAGTATACATTGCCCCCCTAAATGTTCGGAAGGGCGCCGAAAACAATAGTGAATGGGCGCCCAAATGTTGTTTTATTTTGTTTTTAAGGAAATGTCCGTGTAAAGTAGGCCTGCTGGTCAGATATTGTTGTATTAAACATATTTGCTTCTAGATTTTGTAAAATGAAATAGAAATTTGCAAAGGATTTCTTACTTGAAAAAATGGGTGAAAAGGAGGGGGCCGCCCAATTACCTGCCCATCTATAAATTGTAGAGCTTGTTTCGCCACTGCAAGGCACGTTGTTTAACAACCATGAAGCAATGCTACAGATGCGTACGTGAGTCATATAAACAATTATTCCCCGTTCACTATTAGTTGAGTTTTAGGATAAACAAAGCAAATTATAAACAAACATGTTCATTGGCTGCCGATCGCCGTGCGCTGCGATCATGCATAAGAAATAGATCTTTGTTATCTGTCGTGTACATATAAATTTACCACTCCATCACTTAATGAGAGAGTTTTATTAACAAATATCTAAAATATACAGACGTTGCAAACACAATCTACGACGCTATATGTTTATTACTATAATTATGGTTAGCGGACGACACGTCCGTACAGTTGATTCACGAGTTATTTAACGACTGACGCACTGTTAAACGTACGAGTTTCTTGGTACACTTGCCAGTATACGATACTCTGAAAATACCAAAAGTTTAGTTCAGTAATAATTACCACAGATAAAATAAGTCAGAAATATCACAATCAGATATAATGTTTTATTTTTCAAAGTATTTTTGGAAGTTAACGCGTCAATGTTGTGGTTACTGCGAATGTTTTTTTTTTTTTTTTTTTTTTCGTTCGTCCATTTTCCGTTCCAGTTCGTCCGAACCACGGCCGCATGGTCCGAATCAAAGTTCCTTGTCTTGTTCTAATTTGTTCCGCCCTCGCGTCGGTTTATATTTACGTCGCTTGCGGATTAGGTTATGTGATGCTGGACGTGAACTCAGTGAAAATGTCTTGCATGGTTTTCGAAACGTGGATATATGTCTTCATTACTGAACAAACTGAGGTGATGTTTATAAAGCAAAAATAAAAATATCGCATAGCATTCTTTTATATAAAAAATAATGTGTGTCGTGAATTATCGACAGATTGTTTGGTGATTTATAAAATGTAATTTTTCCAAAACGAAGTACAAAATAATACATGAGGACTTTGCAGTAAGTTTAATCACTCATTTTGTTGACAACTTTTTTCTTCATGTAGTACCACATTTTCGTTACGTTAATACCGGGATATTTGAATACAATCGTTAGTCATGACTGGACAATTAGAATTAAATTTTGAAATATTCTGTAATTGCACATGATGTCAATATTTTTATCAAGTTTTGATGTAATTTTTGTTTCCCTATGTCGATAACACGTACGAAATTTTCATGCAATATTGTTTTACTATATACGGCGTTGTTGTTTTCTATGATGCCAACTGTACACACTTTTGTCCGTTGGAAATAGTACGTCGGTGCGACGCACAAATTGAGCCAATTAGAAGCTAGCGAAGTGCAATGATATTACGTTATTTGTTTACTTGAGAACTCAACTTAGAGTGAACGGAGAATATATGCAAAAATCTTTACACGAAATTTTCCTTTATCCGTGTATGTGTATGCCATCTTCAACAATGGACGACTTGAGGTTATCAAATTACTAAACCGTCGTTCAAGCCAAAGTATAAGAATCTAAAATTTTATGGCTATATCATTTATTCACTAAAACACCTTTGTCCGAAAATTTTATGAAATTTTTAAAATGAATATTAAATAAATAATTTAGTACACAACGTTTGTAACATACTTTCATTGTGTCAATCTTAGTTCAAAGGCTACTGAACTGATGTAGACCTACTCTAGTGAACGGTAGAATTAAATATTAGTCAACACCTAAGTTATTCAGTTATAAATACGTTTCAATGTTATAATTTTGTTAGGCCTATTAACAAGTGAAAATTTTTATCGATTATAATACTTATTAGTGATATAACTTATATTTGTGACAAGTTAAGCTTAAGTGAATTTTTAGCACGTTGGCCTAAAGTGACTGTATTATTTATACTGTTGTCAGGAATTAATTTTCTTGAACACGTACATAATTTATTTTATTACATACTGTTTCCTGAATTTTATTTCCTGTAACTTTACTATACCCAGTGAGGCCTGCATATTTAAACTCTGTATTTTGTATATTTAAAATGTTTGTTAAAATTAGATCAAGTGTAAAATAAATCAAACTAAATTCATGGACATGACTGCGTATTGTAAATTAAATCAAAATAAGCTAAAGAAAACTGTAATGTATTGAAAAAACCACGTTAATTTGTTATGCGACAGTCAAATTATTTTAGATATTAATTATTTTGGATTTGTCTCAATGTTGTCTTCATACAAAGCTGTTTAGCTTAAGTGTAAAATCAATCAGTGCCAGCTCAAGAAAGAATAAATGTAAAGCCATATAAATTTGTTGTGTGTGATGTATAAATTATTTATACTAAAGTCTAGATTGTATGTCTTCGCGAAGATGTTTAGCTAAGTGTGAAATTATCGAAGCAAATGCTGTAAAATATTTAATGTATCGTGAAAATTATGGAAGTTTCTTATATGGTGTTCAAAAGGTTTTGTATTTGTCCGAATTCTGAGTTTTTAAAACTGTATAGCATATATGTACAATAGATTAAAGTGTGTTCGAGAAAAAGTAATGTGATATGTTGATGCATCAAATTTGTAATAATGTTTGAGGGTATATTTGCCAAAATTTGGTGTTAAAGGACCTGTTTATCTTAACTGTAAAATTGTGTGTAAGGTGACGTGTCATAAAATCTTTTTTTAAACTACATCTGTTTTAAAGCATATGTATATGTGTGTGTGTCTATATATATATATATATATATATATATATATATATATATATATATATATATATATATATATATATATATATATATATATATATATATATATATATATAAAATTAGGTGTGTGTGTGTGTGTGTGTGTCAGTCCAGAGAAACAGAGCTTTATTACCCCATAAATTCAATAAGCAAGCCTTTGAAACTCAAATATAATTATTTGTGTTGTATGGAGGAAGTCAAAATGATAAAAATAAATTATTTTGGTTTATACGAATAATTAACATTATCGAACACACCAACACCTGCACGTCTGTATTTCTTTTTTTATGTGTGATTGAAATTGATTACTGTAATGTGTAGGTAAGATGGAATATAAAGTGATGTAAGCAATGAATGCCCATGGTAAGAAGGTGGACAGCGGCCTAGCTAAGGGAGAGGGGGATATCGGGATATATTCTCCCTCCTCCCAAATTCTGAGGAAACTGTAAAATTTCCACTACAGTACTTATATTTTCAAAACTACATAATTATTTTGTCGCGTACTTGTAAAATTACTAAAATAGCACCATTTTGCAACTAGAAATCCAAATTTTCCCGGGGGGAGAAACACCTAGGCTTCCCGCTTTATTAAAGGGGGTAGGTGAATGCGCATTTAGGGTATCCAAGTTCTGCGCCTTTTGAAAGTACCCAGTCCGACCCTACTTGGTGTGATACGAATGTGAAAGTAGTCATTCTTCACCAGTAGTAAAAAACACGCGGAAATTAAGCCGACACAAACAGACGTGGTCGTGGATTTAGGATAATTAGGGATGCAATATAGTTGTGTAAATTCAAGGAACGAGTAGTGTATTTTAGCCGATTCTTGCACAAGGGGATGGGGGATAGGATCGTAGGATCCGCTGATAATGTCACCGCCGCCAACTTGGATGATGTCACTTTCAAAATTTTTAAAACTTTCCAAAATTTAATAATTTCAAAAAATTTAAAAATTTAAAAATAAATGCTATGCCTGCCGTCTTGTTTACGGCGTCCATCTTGTCCACGATACTTGTTGTCAATTGTTTTACTTAAATGTAGACAACCTTCTTAAAGGGGTTTCCAAAGAGTCTTCCGAAAATTTTTCTAATTCACATTCCTACCAACCCCCTTTCATACCTCAAAATGTAAAAACATATTTCTAGTGAAAATAAGTTAAGTAATAAACTATACCACCGCTAAACGAGGTCCACCACCCTTCCTATACCAATAACTAAAACCCAACTCCCATCCCAACTATACTTGAACAAATTATAATAAATTCAATCAAAAAAAAACTATAGCGGCCTCTTTCGAGCCTTCCGGAAACATTTCGATTTTGCATTACATCCTAACCCCACTCATACCTCCTACAGAAAATATTTTGTTTCGATTAAATTAAAAAATAACCAACACAATATGCCTTGACCTGGCTTCCTTAGCACCCTCCCCCAATATTTTACACTATGTCACTGGCAGATGCCTACCCCATTCCTCGTATTCTCAAGCCGTTAGTACTTTCCCTTCTTCCCAAGTCAGCACATGCATGCTAGTCACGTGTTCATCACATGACACTCCTCGCCTCCATACCATGATGTCATCCTATACCACCTCCCCCTCCTCCAGAGTCAGCATATACATGTGCTGCAGCATGGTACAATACCTACCTTTGTACTTCCCACTCGCTCCCCATCTAATAAGTTGCCACATTCCTGAGACATTACTTCATATTGGTGTGCAACATGGCACAACTCTGTAGGCAACATTCAACATCATTCTCGATAGCAAATTCACAATCCCACCCCCCCCAATTTCACTCATTGGTGATTCAGCACACAACACGTTTCGCAGTATGTTACAATACTAATCTTTGGACTCCCTCCTCCCTCTACAACCGAGACTGCATATTCCTAAGGCATGATGCAAGAATGGTGTCGCAATATAGCGTCACTCCTACCCCCTCCATCATTCGTTCCTTTAACTCTTTACATATATCAGCATGTAACAAACTCTGCATGATAAGTCTTCAGCAAACCACTAGTGCTAGATCACATTGTTCCGACCGACCATAATTTTATTAACAAGCATATTCTCAACACGAAATCCAATTCTATGCTAGAATGCTGCCTGCATATCTGCATCTAAACGAGCATACCTGCAACTGCCTGTCTTGTGTAGAGAGCTATAGGGATTGTGCTTCTGATCCGGTCACACTACATCGCGAGAGTTGGTACAAGACGCCACAGCCCACAAACTTCAAGCATATACAATACCCTGACAGAAAGAGGCGTGTAAGGAGTTCATCGACGTTTCGTTTGTTAGCCTCAATAAATTTTCTAGC
>PNEQ01097627.1:0-14948 GCA_003012365.1 Medauroidea extradentata
TCTAAAATGACCTAACTCCTGGAAATAGGGCGTTTAAGAAATGAACGTAAAATTACTTCCGCTGCTGTATTCACGTGGAGGGTTCAAAGAAAGGCCTTTTAGCATGCAACTGTGGACCTTGGTAAATGGAATTCGGTAGTACTCATAACTCATTTTGGCCAAAAATGGACATGAGGCTTTTTAGAAATGACCGCCTCAATTATACTAATGTACCAGAATTTTTTATTTGTGAAAATAAGGAAAGAAAAATATTACCTGGTATTCACAATTAAAAAAACCGCAAATGTTGAGTATTGAACAGTAGGAAATGATTTGGCGAATGAGCTGCGATCTAGTTACCGTCTGGCACTTGTCAACTTACTAACGCAAAGATCAGCTACATGTTTGTAAACAAACTTCATAAAACTATAAATTTTACTGCCACGAAAAGTACGTTTTTTTCGCGATTCTTGTATTTAACGAAAATTAATCATTTTTGGGAAGTAAAACAAAGTTGTGTACTATGCGTAGAACACGGAAAATTGGTGGCTTTTATTTCGTTTCGTTTGAATACAAATGCACAAGTAAATGAATCGTAAGGCTATCCATGTCCGACGAATTGATGATGAAAATTTAATAACAGATGTTACACTAAGAGTCGTCAATTTTGTGTATGTTAGTGATTTTTTTTAAAGAAAATAACCGTACATTCGGTATATAGTGATGTTAGTGATGTGAAATGTCGGCAGATGTTTAGGTTTTTAAGATTGTAGTTGCATATTTTACAATAATTTAACATTAAAGAACTTTCGCAAATAATCGCGGAAATTGAATATTTTCGCATCTATTTCGCAGTTTTCGCAAATGTGAATTTCATACACCTATAGCAATGATATAAGAGTGAGATATACTTTCCTGTTCTCCTTTTTTTCTCTCTCTCTCTCTCTCTCTCTCTCAAACGGCGCGGCACACGGCGGGTTGTTGTCTCTTGACGAGGGGTGAAGGGTATGTCGCCTTCTTTTCGCGCAGGCGCATTATCGAAGTTCTCGACAAATTCGAAGGCAGCTCTCTCGTACCCTGGCCAATCACGCAGCACCCTGGCCAGTCATGCAGCGGGACACAGTTTTTGGCGGTTTACCGGCAGATAGGCAGTACCCGGCTTGTCTTCTCGAAGTTCGCTCGCGTGTTTTACCGTGGCTCTTCAAAATCTTGCTAGTCAAAGTAGTTGTGGATTTTAAAAATATTTACATGGCACCCTAAACACTTAGGAAGTGTTCTTGTACATTTGTTTGATAATCTAGTTCGCACTCGATCGGAGGTCAATAATATTAAGTGTTTATTTTTAGACAGCTAGCTAACGCCACCGTGTTTTCGCGATATTGTTCGAGAACTATTTAATACTTGTTTCGTATGCGGTAGTGAAAAGTGTGTTCCTTAAGTGTTTGTGACTTCAAGAACGAATAGTGAGAAGTGTCACACACAAAACTTTAGTGTATATTTTACTGTATTGCGTGGTAAGACATTCGACTGCAACAATAGCACTTTGTTCACTCCGTTTCGAATTCATCTGAGTATCTTACATTTCACAGCTTTTTTTTAAAATCTAATACTGTCTTTACAACAATAGTGAAATAACTTAGGCCATTTAAATATCAAATCGGTCGTGATAGTTTAGAATTCCATTATAAACAATAAGTAGGACATTCATGTATTCTTACACGTAAAAACCACATCAAGTTATTTTTTCTTTGAGGTTCACAACAAAATTGTCTCCGCCTTTAACATTTCATACATTTATCTAGTTCAGTTTAAAAAAAAACAGCACTGTGTCACTCGTGTAACAATTACACAATTATTCTTGCTTTTGACTTAAACAAGTTTTTCTCCTCATGAGTCATGTTAATAACATAATAAAAACAATATAAATTTGAGTTCACTAAATACTTCTTAAAATAACATCAGCATAACTTTATAACATTTATAAACATATCTCATTCAAATATCATCATCCTTAGCTAGGTTTTAAAATTAAATTATACTTATTACATTACGTCGGTTACCATTTACTTCAGGAAGAAGCTACATCGTTTATTACAGAAGAATTACGTCAAGTCTTCAAGATGTGGAATCGTCCAGTTTCTTCACCTCAATAAACAAAGATCATGGGAAGTACTAATTCATGCCTCTTAAAGAAATATATTTTAGTTACCATATTATTCAAGGGTTTAGTTGTGGAAATAAGGCTTAAGTTTGTTTTGATTTTAAATGTTTTGTTTGCAAGGCAGCCTCCTTAATGTGTAAATATTGTTTAGTTTTAATTTCGGCTACAAAAGTGAAGTTTTGTTATTATTGGTTGTTTTGTTATATTTCCACTTAAATTTGAGTCGTGCCTAGACCAGAATGGCTTGTACATTCATTGGAACAGCTTATATAATTTTTGTAACAAAGACATAACAAAAATAAATACTGCTTTTCAGGGATATCAAGTAAGTAGTTTGTTATTACTGAAGCCATAATTTTGGGTTTTCATTTTTAACAACATTTTGATGTAGTTGGTTTCTTTTTTTTTCAAGCAAAAATCTCCAATTAATTACATGAAATCATAAATTAAACATTTTAACCATGTTTTTAATAATGGTACAAAGTTTTATACTTAACAATATTACAAATATTTCACACATGGCTTTTGCAGTCATGAAAACACTTGCATTTATAAAAAAAAAAATTCCAACTGTTTAAAAACAAAATCGTCAGACGTTCTACATTTTCTGGTTTCAGACTTTACCTCCTTTCGGTATGGTAACAACAGAGTACGGTACCCATATTTTGGAAATGAACGTTCTCAATCATCATTACTTGTAGGAAACCAAATTGCTATTAGTAAAGAAAAGAGTTTATGGTGTTATTTTTGGTGAATTTTGTTTAGAACAACACATGTCTGTATTATTTCATATTATTTTTATGCTGCATTTACTTTGAAAACCACAAAAATAAAATAATTTATCCCCCTTTCAGAGGAAAATATTAACATACCGATAAATTAAGTCTATCTATTGTGTGTAGCAAACTTGGCATCACATTTTAGTTTCTATTTTCCAACTGGGTATATTGCTAACTAATCTTCCAACGATTCCACTACACACTAATTTTTGTATCTTTCGGAATATTGTTGATATTTCCAAATGGCCGGTACCATTACTGAAACCACTCTTGTCAGTGGTTTCGCTAAATTGTAGATACGAATCAAAGTAATCTCGTCAATCCACTCATGCTTATAACTAATAAAGTACAAATTTAGGGAAATTTCGCTCGTTGGTGTAAATTGCGTCGGGTGAAGACAGGGGGGTTGTTTTGGGTGTCCAAACACCCCCCAAATAAAAAAAAACTTATGACCACATATACACTTGTCTAGTTATTGCAAATGTGCACTTAGACGAATTAAGTAACAAAATACTTTTAACTGGCCGGGCTGGTGGCTGATTCCAAAACTGCTTAAACAGCACCAATTTGGTCCCTAAAATCAAAATTTTCCTTGACTCCCCCCCCCACCCTGATTGCGTGTTATTTTGCATATTTGTGTCAATTTCAGTATTATTTTTATCACGGATTATTGCAAAATCGGGGCTCTAGTTATTACAGTTTGAAGACTTCTTCATGTATGTACATAAGTTTGCCTAGCAAGTTACTAAACAGCTCCTGCAAGGCAGATACATGCATGCATGCGCAGGACTGAGGTGGTTTAGTAACTTGCCCAGCTACTTACATCATAACGAATTTTAAATGTGAACTGCAACAAATGGAACTAAAGTGTTGTGTCTGTTGGGCATGGCACTTGAAAATTTTTACGAACACATACATTTTTAATGATGGAAAGTAATTTTACCTTTGCAACATACAAACCCAGTTTTATTTTCAGTTTTTGTGCAAGGGTTTGTGTGACAGAATGGTTATTATAGATGATTATTTACTATTCTCTAATGACCAATACTACACAACTGAAAGCGATTTGGGATGGAATTGGCCAGGAAGATTTACATATTTCTAGACAAAATGGAACATTTAAAATATTGTCCAGTAGGCCTAGGCAGACTTACCAAAAACAACAATTAATCAGCTCACTTTAAAAAAAAATTTAACAAGAAAATTTGCTAAGATATTGACTTCCGTGGCATTTACTTCATAAGCAACCAATGTAAACCATAAAAACCAAGTAAGATCAGTGTCATTTTATGGTTCTGATAACATTAACACAGTAATAACTTATGTGTGATAACAACTACAGGCCTACTTTAACAGTGGATTTCATCTCTGACTTCTCACTAGTTCCTCCAGCAACTCAACCTGCCTTTTCAACAATATATGTCATTCCTTACACTGGGCATTTGCAACTGATTTTACTCTGTTGCTTTCTTGCTGCTCTGCGTTGATCTTCTCATATTTTTGAAGAATTTCCGCACGATAGTCTTGCTTTAGTTCAATGTCTTTCTTAATTAAATTGTTTTGAGTTGACAATTTTTCTTTCATGGCACAAACTAGCTCTGACATTTTCCCATTTCTTTTACCTCCTACAGTTTCTGGTGTTGACATAGAAATAGTGCCGCTTGTACTTCTTCCAGAATACGGCACATCAGAAGTTTCAGCACATATGGTTTCTGGAACATCAAGTTCTGCCTGAATTACTTCTTCGGAAGCAAGAGTTCCTCGACTACCTTTACTTGAGTCCAGAAGTGCTATACCCTTACTGTGTAGCACTTCTTTACGAGTCACAATACCACGACTACCAGGAACAACTTTAGGTATGATATTGTGCCGACATTTAAACAAGTCTACAACTTCTTTGTAAACCATCTTTCTGCTACTCCGCCCCGTTTTCTTTGTTGTTTTGATGTGCGTTTTCATTGCTCTTTCCAATGTCCTATATCTGCTCTTCACTTGTGTTGCCGTCACTGAGTAGCCAAATTTTTTCACGGCATCATCAATAGCCACAATCAACTTTTTGCGTACGAAGAATGAATTTTTCAAGGAGAATACACTTTTCTTTATACAGTTAAGAAAACAATTTCGCAGGGCGATCACTCGATATAAAGTCTCCTTTCGTTTCAATTCCTGCCAATGACTCTGGTGTTGAACTACAACCTCCAGAATTTGTCGCAAAGGCTTCTGCACTGTATGAAGTCTCAGGTACAAGTTGGAGAGATGAATTTGAACTTCTACCATCTTCCACAATAACACCCAGTACTAAAGTTGACGGTGGCAGTTCAGATGTTTCATGTGCAGTGCTTTTTATACTATGCAGCATCAGTGTCATCACCTGACCTTCAACTGTCAGTTTTAGACTTTCCTTTGAAAAGTCAATTAAAGTTAACGGTACATTAACTCTGACTTAATCTGAAAAAAAAAAAATACATTTTTCATACCACAAAGCAATCTGTTTTCATGGGTAAAATTTTTGCAAAACCTAACAGCCAACCTGTAGCTTAATACTGACAATTGAAGGGTTTGGTGGATGAAGGTGTTAAGTTAAAGAAGTAAGTTTTGGAGAAAATAGAGTTTAAAGTAGAAATGATTGCAAATTTTATATAATGACAATAACACAATTTTTATATAGTTCAATTTGTCGTTATATGCTATATCTTTCTAATAATTATTACATTTAGTGAAAATTTATAAATCCTCCCCCTCCCCCTAGTTTTTTCTGTACATAGCTCCTTCATTCCCGAAGAAGACAGATACTTATATAATATTCTAAAATGACTTTGGTGTTATGTCCACAATTAAACAATTACATTAATCAAAGTTACTGTTTTGTTGGTATGTAGAACATTGCCAACAAAGAAACATATGCATACACTTGGAGAATATTACAATAGGAACTATTACAGGCTTGGAATACTCTGTAAACACTACTGTTTTCTAGTAATGTGCTGGACTATTTCTGCTGTGCTCTCAACACATCTTAATAATACCACTGATATTCTTCAGGGACAAATTTCAGCAGCTGTTTAATGTCTTCCTGCTTCTCCTTTGACAAAACACCATATCTTAGACCAATTCGCTGAATCGAAAGAGGTGACATGCTCCTCGGCTGCACTGTCTTGTTTCTCCGAATGTCCACTACTTTAAAAGGGGTATGAGGATAATAGTTTTCCTTGTACATGTAGAATCCAAATTCCTCCACCCGTATCCATTTCCCACCATCCCCGAATCTAACATGTTCACCGCGAACATCCTTTCTGTTAGTTAGCTTCGAAGACAAAGCTACACAGTTAAAATCCCTGAAGTGAGGTGCCATGTCTATCACTTGGTTTCCTTTACTCGATTCTTGGATTATCCGCCGATAGTCTTCTGGAAGATAAACATTTTGTTGCCGTTGTAGAACCTTTTCAATGCGGCCAAAATCTCTATCTGAATCCTAGTACGTGTGGCCGACCTCAGGAAATTTGTGGTCAATCACTGTGAAATAACCCTTCAAAATGAAGTACTGGTATACACAAATCATATGAAAGTTCTTATTTTGCCCAGCGCAAGAGTCAGTCCAAATTATACATTTTTCTTTCTCTCGCAGTTGTGGATTCAGTTCCACGGCAGTCAACAACGAGCTGGAATCTTCACCACTTCCACGATTCGCAACATCTTCAGTCCATGTACAAAACAGGGCTTTCTCCGTATCATGAGATATAATGTGCAGCCCCAAATTATAAAACCACATTTTTCGTTTATAAAAAAAGCTTGTGATGTTCTCAGTCTAGGAAGTGGCATAGTCTGTTGAAGGTCCATAGTAATGTATACAATATTACAGGCTGACTTGGCTACTTTTCTGTCATCTTTTTGAGCCTGAAAGGCAGCATGGTATGATTCAACATGCTCCTCTGTACACTGACCAGTATCGCAGGTACTGCATGTGTCACTTCTGGGGCGTGCGAATGCTAAATTAAAGTCATTAACAAAGATCTTTCTATACAGGGATTCTTTCACGAGAAACCTTTCTTCCACTTTATCATTTGCACATTGTTCACAATATAGTTTGTGCATCTTTGGAAGAGTCAGTTGTGATGACAGGTACTTCCGGTTCGGATTACTAGCTCTAGAGTAATGGGACATTTCAGCAGCAAAATATGATATGTGCTTTTTTACATATGCCGTGACATCTGCAGCAATTTTATGGGGCTTGTTAGAGTGCTTACTACGCTTGTCTTTTGTTGGAACTGATGAGTTGCCTTTCATTTTTGTTTGGATTATGTCAATTTTCTTTCGACCAATTTGGTAAAGTGATGTAATTGCTCCTTTACAAACTTTTGTGTGTTCACCATTTAATACAACATTATATGTGAACGATGAAGTCTTATGTTTGATGGCACCTTTCCGTTTACGGGAAGGCACTGCTCTGTGAATAGGTGTTAAAAGAAAGCATTTTTTGCATTCACATCAAGCTGATAAAACTCATTCAAAATGGAAGTTTTCTGATCGATATTGAACTTAGTAGAACATTTTAAGCGACATTTTTCCGAACAAAGGTTCCCCTTGACAATAGTCTTTGCTAAAATTACTTTCCCTTTATGAGACACATAACTCTGGCCTCTTTCTCGTGATTTGACAGCAACCTCTTTCTTCCAACATGGCTTATTTCTTTGTCGCTTTCTAGTAGTTTTTTTTTTTACCTTGGGGGCTCAACAATAACTTCACAACTTTGGTTAACAGTACTACTCACTTCTTTACCCAGTTCATCAACCAGTTCGGATCTACCTTCATGATCAGTCTGTTGGAATACCTTATGGCTTGCATCTTGTTCAACAACCACATCAGCGGCACTAACTAATGGTACTCTTGACATTACATTTGAAGAATCTTGATCAGAAGGAGTGTTATCTCTATCTGTACCAGTTGGCTCATCATCAGTGTCGCTGTGCTCATTACTGTCTGGTATATTCGTCAATACTCGATAGGTCACTGAAGAGTGGAGAGCTGTCACTGTAGTCCTCAGACAATGGATCTGAAACCAATAAACAGGTGCATTTAAATACACTGATAGTGATTACTAAATAGTGTAACAAATAGTATGCAATTAACAGTAACTTACTGTCGACCACTTAGCAATGACTGTAGTTGCTACACTCTGTCTACATCAGTAGTCCCTCCCTCAGCTACATATTATGTTGTTTACAACCCAAGTATAGTCTGTCTCGTGTAAAAGTTCCAGATTTTGACATTTCTCTTCTGAGAAAGATGCCTGACTGTTTCATTGTGTTGGTCATTAAAACTACCTGGCTTCCTGGAAAAGTTAGGTTTCTGCAATCCTGTTAACACACGCTTTTCTCAGAAGTAAACGGTAAAAATCAGGAAACTTCACATGTGATTAACTATAACATTACCTACCTAGGGTATCAACAAACTTTTTCCTTTGAAAAAGTGGTTTACAAATCTTTGTGAGACTGAGAGTACCACAACAATGTGTGAGTTTTTAGGTTAGCTGATAAGTTGTAAAATTGTGAAGCTACGAAAATGATATGCTGGCATTTTACTTTTAATTAATGTTTAGTTTTTAGTTATCGCAGGACAGGTTTCTCAGTCTCAGACGGATTGGTGCAACAGAGTTTAACTCGCATTCGTATTCTCAACAAGTCCTTTCAATGATATCCATATGGTAGTACAGCATAAAAAACTTAGTCCGCAATGTTTAGAAATCCGCCATATTGGACTTTGAGCGACGCCACTTTATTTTTCGAGTTATTTTCAGCGAGCCTTTTGATACCCATATTGTAAGAGTGCATTAATCATAACTAGTCCCCCATCTTGGGTGTTCCGCCATGTTTTGGCATCCATTGACATCCAAACTAAATGTGTATACAAAATTTCAGCTCAACGTGTTTAATATATCTGCTTCAAAATGGAGTTGCAAGATTCCACCCGAACAAACAAAGTTACATTGCAAGTTAAATTAAAAGCTTTTAAAAAAAGAGTCATTTACCTATCTGGGTGTCAAGGTTGCAGTTGTGCCGGGCTAACGTCAAGGCAATCTTGCTTTTTATTTGATGCTGTTGTGTGGTTCTCATTGGTCTATTATGAATCAAGCATATTCTTACATGTTTCTACATTATCATCAAAACTAATGACCAGCCGAAAACACTATAAGCTATACAATTAACATGCTGGAGCACTAAAGGGTTTTTGTTGTAATATTTTTGTTTTACTTTCTTAGTAAGAAGACGTCTATTCACAATCGTGTTTAACACGCGACAGACACCAACAAAGCAGCAACATAACCATGTAAACCAAATAAGGAAGTTAACAATATAAAGAACAGAACAAGTTTGTTAATTTTATAATCAACAATGCTTTTGAATGGCCACTATATTACAACAACTAACCTTCTTCTGGAATTGTGCATGCAGATTCCTCAGTAGATTCGATAATAATCTTGTCAACTGATGTTGATGGAGTAGCTGCATTTATTGCTTCATTGTTTATATTCTCTTCTTTTTTTGTGGCCTCGATAGCGAGGTTCACCAGTAACATACTGCGCTTCATTATGGCAACCAGTTAGAATACTAACAACATTTTTGACTCTTGCTACCAACAAAAGAATCCATCTTGATACACAAAATGTAACAAACAAAACACTGACTCTCTGAGATAACTTGCTATGGAAAGATGTGGGAACTACCACAGAATAAACCTAGGAAACAAAAGTGACATAGAGTTATGTTCTAGGATGCATTTTCTCCTTGGCCAGCCATATTGTCAGGTTGTGGTTGTTCTCATGCGGAAATGCAGTTGTTTTGCTGTTTAAATGAAATTCATGTCAAGAGTAAAATGTGCTATGTGAAATTTTATGATATTGTCTATATTTTGGATGTAAATTACACAAGACCAAACTAACTTGGTTGGGGAACTGGGGATTCTAAGTAGAACATTTTCGAAATCCATATACAGACAAAACGATTCTAACAATCAAAACGTTTTAAATGTCGCTTCTGGTAATATTATTAATTCTGTGGTACTAATTAGCACGAGCTAAGGTCTTGCAGAGATGTTACACAACACTCGCACGATACATGCAACCAGCCCTTGTTCTTCATAACATTGGTGAATGAAGGTGTTATGTGCTCTTTCAGCACATGGCACCTTCATTCACCAATATCATGCAATCATTCTGTAACATGCCCCCTTCATCCTCTCAGGATCTGGGAATTCATAAACACAACAAGAAAAACTGCAGTGTTATGTGAAAATAGGTCACATTACACCTTCATCCACTAGGAAATCAGCATTTTTGTAAAATTTTAACATAGCAACTTCATCCACCAAGACCTTCAATTATTGTGAGTCATCCTTAAAAGAGATTGGCCTACATTTGCCTAAACTGCGTTGCAGCATGACAGAAGAATCATCCTTAAGTGGCTCGTCTACATGCGCCTAAAGTAAACTGTGTTGCAGCGTGCCAGTAAGTTTTTTAACAGATCTAGTAAATGTGTGTTCATGCTGTTTATCTATGTATACTTTAATTGTTACAGATTTTCTGTAAGTTTTACAGGAAAATTTACATTCTTCCAATTTTTGGTCTTAATGTAGTAACTCACTTGTTTCAGACTGATAGAGAGAGAGAGAGAGAGAGAGAGAGAGAGAGAGAGAGAGAGAGAGAGTGAATCTCGTTAATCCGGGCATATGCATTACTAATTACATAACGAGGGATTTGGCGATAAACATATTTATTAAACGTTGCTACATTGCGTGTACACTGACATGGGATAGTTAAGTGTTTGCAGAATGCACTATTTTCTGTTAACTGATGGATGCAACAACACTGGTTCGAAGTTCCAACCAGTTGTGGGTATTTTATGGTGATACACAACAGAAAATTGTACATGCTTTACGTGGCTTTCCTTTTACAAACTGCTTCAACTGAGACACACCTATAAATATGATCATGTGCTGAACAGCCATGTGGCCATGTCTGAGCAGCTTCAGACAAACCCTCGTAACAACATCCAAGAGCGGTCGTACTTTCCAATACCGGTCCTGTTTATGGGCATCATCTGTCACTGTGTTGTCATCAATGTACTCCAGGTTCTTTAGAAATTGAAAAAATCTATTTCGTGCCAT
Source organism: Medauroidea extradentata (assembly GCA_003012365.1). Lineage (NCBI taxonomy): Eukaryota > Metazoa > Arthropoda > Insecta > Phasmatodea > Phasmatidae > Medauroidea > Medauroidea extradentata. Next base: position 11,080 of record PNEQ01097627.1, read on the forward strand.
GTTGTCGGCAATCACTGGCACCCTGGTAGTTATTTTTCAGAACATACAAGCAAGTGGATATCCAAGGTTTGCCATCAGGATTCCCACTCCAATGATTTTTTTTCACTTCGTCGCCATTTGCATTCATGCTTTTCCCTGTCACTTCAACTGAACATATATTTGTGCATTCAGCCGTTCGCATGTTTTGTCTCTCCATCAAACTTTCATTGTTAGCATTTTCTTCTTCCGTCACTATGGAAAAAGGGGGGGGGGGGTTCGAATACTATGTTTTAGTCCCAATTTAAAAATTTCAATTCCGCAGCTGAGCGAGGTCCAATTCCATTTTGGTTCTCGTGTGCTTCTTCATCGGCCTGAAAACGATTTTCTTCTTCATATTCTGTTTGATCTCCTACCTCCATCTGCTGCCCCGCCTTTTCTGTCACATCCATATCCAGATGACTGACATCACCAACAGCTACAAAATTGACTTCAACTTCATCCTCATCCCCAAAATATGAAATGTTCCCACTAACGATCATGTCAAAAATCTGATCTCCAGCTAAGGGTTGTGATTCCATGCTGAAGAAGTAGAAAATATCAACTATTAGTTTTATAAAGTCTAATAAAAAAGTCGTATTAAAATTACAATTATTTAATGTTTACAAGAAATACAAATACTGCCCAACACTCTCAAAAGAGAACATTTTTAAAATGAGCTTACCTTTGTTACTAAGTGTTGTATCATCCAAAAATCGATTAGAAAAATTAATAAACCTTATAAAATTAACTTTTGTAAAAGAAAATCGAAAAATATTCACTTTTTATTAACATTTCTAACAAATGCTTAATGAATTCGAACACATGAACATTCAAGTTTTACCAGGAACATTTTTCTAGCAAAAAAATAGTTGTCATACTAGGACATAGCAGCCTTTGGGTCTCAAAAGGCTAGAAATCAATAAAATGAAACGTTAGGAATGATTTTAATAGGGATCTGGACAAAAAATCAAGTCAACTAGACAAGAAACTAAGCCAAGAAGAATCGCTTCACAACAGTATATAACTACAGCCACAACCTAACACTGGCCTTGATGACCTTGTTCTGTGATGTCGGAGCCTGACAGCGAGGAAATAGGACGCCTGGCTCTGCTAGCATGGTTCGCCCATGTCTCCATTTTGTCCCTACTACTGGCAGGACGACGGCGACGCCTACCGCCTTTAGAGAAACGGATACGTGGCTAATGTATTGTCTTGTGTCTTGGGGTCTTCTCTCAGCTCTTCAATGTGGATTTCGCCGACACAGTTCAGCGGTAGACCTTCTTGTCGGCTTAGAGACAGCTATTAAAAATTATTTTATACAGCGGCAATACCTCCTTGCAGTTTTCTTTGACTTAGAGAAGGCCTATAATACCACATAACGTCATGGTGTCCTAAAACAATTGCAGGCATGGGGTTTTCGTGGCCATCTCCCTAAATTTATTAGTAATTTTATGTTCGGTAGAAATTTCACAAGTTCGAAATGGAGTATCATATTCGTGGGAGTTCGTTCATGAAATTGGTGTGTCTCAGGGCAGCATTCTGAGTATTTGCTATAGCTATAAACAGCATTGTATTTATTGTCCGCCCCCCATTGCATTGTGCACTTTACATGGATGACTTTATGAATTATTGTTGCTCATCCACCCTGTGTGCTGCGGAGGTTAAGATCCAGATGGCTGTCCACAAGCTTGCAGACTGGTATTACAGTTGCGGGTTTCGCTTCTCTGCTGCAAAACTCAAGTAGTGCACTTTTGCCGTAAACGTGGCGTTTTTCCACCTCTTGAAGTGATTTTACAATTGGATTTATTTGCCTGTTTGTGGACGTGTGAAGTTTTTAGACCTGTCTTTGATTCCAAGCTTTCATGGAAGCATCATGTGACACATCTTAAGTCTCGATGTTTGTGGGATCTCACACTCGTAAAGATGCTCAGTAGTCGTACTTGGGATCAGACAGGGATCCGCCTTTATAGAGCTCTAATTAGAAGCAAGCTCGACTATCTGCCGCCACTTCAACTGTATCGACTGCTGCCTCAGGCTTCTTGTATCCAGAAAACTTCATGTTCATCTCGCTCGCTGCAAAGTTCAGATGAAAATTATACTAGTTGCAAGTAGCGAACGTGTCGTATGTGGCATATTATGTGAATAACACAGACATTTTCATAAACTGTATCATGCGTCTCTTATCATGTTTACAGGATCTCAAATTTTCAGCAGTTTTCACATGCCAAATTGCAAGAATCATAATATCGATGTTTTATCTAACGAAAAATATTATCACATACTTAATTTCAAATCGCATTCTTAGGTGTAGAGTTAACTAATTTACTAATGTTAGTTCCAACTTGTTTATTTTAACTTTTTGTTGCTTGTATGTGATAAATTAGTTTATGGATACTAATGTTCTTATTAGCTTTCGCGGAGTTAAGGGAATATATGTAGCTATAGGAGATAGAGCAAGAAAAAGTGTGTTGTAACCATGTTGAATACAGATTTCCAGCATACTTGATGATAAACGCAGCTAGTTTCATATTACTTGAAAAACATTCAAAATTATTTGAGGCAGTGTCGCTTTTTCATTGCTAAACACGAATATGAACTATACCCATATAGTCCTTCATAAAATATTGTAGAGGCATGTCAGAAGAAACACAGTATGGTAGTATTTAACTTGAAAATATAACTTGGCTGAAATCGCACTGCTGTGTTTCAAATATGGATAGTAAAAATAATAATGTTATAGTCCGGACGTCGGTTTCGCATCAATACACTCAATATTTTTTAGTAATTTTAACAAAATATAATCTAAGAAATATTTTGTAGAAATGCTATGTTAATGTTTGAAACCGTACAAGCTACACTATTATTTTTCTACGACGTTTCTATGAGTACAATCACATTATTCCAGTAAAATGCACACTAGAAGCCACTGTTTATATATGAGCTAATAACTTCTAGCAAACTTGCAATTGAGGACATTGCCGAAAGAAGGGCATATATGAGCAAACCACAATGTCGGGAAATTGACTTTGAAGATTTTGTTTCACTGTAAGTTAATATGTATCAGATTCAGTTATCCTGTTTTAAAAAGATTATTACACTCATGTCTTCCAAATTATAAATCACGCACATGAAATAATACAGGATTCAGTATTCATATAGAAGGCCAAACAGTGTGTGTGTGTGTGTGTGTTATGTGCCCTTCTTCCGAAAATAGAAATAATTTACCAAAAACATTACATACACTATGTTATATGAACAGAGTTTTACTAGAAGCACAAATAATACAACAACAATACAGTACTGGTATATTCAAGAATGATGCCGCCTAATTCTCTGCACAGCTATCATTAGTCTTGTTAGAAAATAAAAGAGTTTATTATTAATTTGGTTAGACTCTTCATTAAAACAGGTATTTTTTAAACTCCTTAAGAAAGTTCTATTGACAAGTATCGTCCTGTGAGTACTTGTGCTTAATTAATTTTTTTATGATTTGAGGCTTACTAATATTATTTACGCCAATGCTTAAAAACGTCACAAAAGTTCACATATCCTACTTGTTATGTCTTGCTTATTCTTCCAAAACCTGCTGCATCCAGTGCTGATCATCTTCACTGAGGTGCCTAAGCAGACTTCTTACGTCTTGTTTCTTTGACATGGAAACTGCCGGATGCGGGATAACTTCCGGTTGAATGGTCTTAAGATCTTCCAAGTTGTGTTTGATGAGAAACTGGAATGGTGTGAACAGTGGACAGTAGTTTTCAGAACACAGGATATTACCATGTTTGTACTTCAACATTACGTACTTCATTATCGTAAATGTGTGGGTTGGTGCAGAAGGTTTCTTCCGGAAA
>PNEQ01097628.1:0-14948 GCA_003012365.1 Medauroidea extradentata
CTGCAACGTTGCAGTTGTAACGTTTCTGGCACGTGCAGGCAACGTGCTGCTAGGTTTCCTCTGCAACGTTTATACTGAAACATTTCTGGCACGTGCAGGCAACGTGCTGCTAGGTTTCCTCTGCAACGTTGCAGCTGTAACGTTTCTGGCACATGTGGGCAACATGTTTATATTGTCTGTGACGAACTTAGCACATTGTAACGTTGTAGCAACGTTTCCAGCACCACCTGTGCTGTTAGGGGTGTCTTACGTGCATACCTGCAGATCTGCTTCGTGGTCAGATATTGGATGTTTTAACCAGTGGATGTTCACGGGTTGTTGTCAGGTAGGGCTGCAGTTGCCTAGAACTGTACACGGTTGTGCAATGGTTGACTCAACAGCCACTGACACGTTGATACGTGTCCCTTACTACTAAGTAAACACAACAGATCTAGTAGCCGGCAAATATTTCATGGTCGTTGGTCTACGGAGCGTTCATCAAGAGTGTACAGTTCCGACTATCTGCAGCCCCACCTGGCAACAACCCACGAGCCGCCACTGGAATTAAGTATATAAGGGTCGATTGCAGTTTAATTTTCGCAAACTGACTTCAAGAAACCAACACTTATAGATTAATGCTTTTAGTGTTGAATTATGTACCGCGCCCTCTTAAGGGCGCAGCCTACCCCGGAGCCCTGGCGGAGAACGAACAAGGTTTTACATGTTAAATTATTTTCAATGGCACTCGGTCACCTTTTGTGATATTGCTTCCGGACGAAAACCACTTTCTGCGCCAAGAAAATTAGAATATTGCTACGTAAATAAAAATGCAGAAAATAAATTATGAATAGCCATTTTCGCGTGTTTTTTTTTTTGTGTGTGTAAACGTTTTTTTGCCCACAATGTTCAGGGTATTGAAAATAACTGCCTACACGATCCATATCAATGTACGCGGCACTGAGACGCAGTGGTGGTATATATATAACTTCAACCCTTACTGAGCCAGGGGGAAAATAATTTAACCTGTAAAACCCTATGACGCCCCCGCCGTGGCTTCAAGATAGGCAGCGCCCCGTAAAACCCTCTCACCTCATCTCCTGTCCCTAAGGGTAACCCAGAATAAGGTGTACCGCAACTTGGCAACATTGCGTCTGAATGTTGAGCGTGAGGGGTATATCGTCAGACTGAAGTATTGGCTGGTTCCCATCTGGAACATATCGTGTGATTGTTGGTGTAACTGTATTGTACTGTATTCGTACTTACGTATTGCATTTAAGGCACCTAAGATCTCAGATATAAACTTTCAAGTATAATAAAATTAATATTGTTCACAGCGTTTGTCTAACCCATTCAATGTTTACACTGATAAGTGACGGATAAATATGAATTGCCGAAAATAACGTTTCAATATAGCCCTAATGGGGCCGCCTGTCCTGGCCGACGAGCAGTGCGCAGAACTTGGACCGATAGACGACAAGCCCACGTCCTGTAGTTTATAGTGATTTAGAAAATAATTTTCTTAAAAAGCAACATAATTTACATATCGAAGAATCCCTACTTAGAATTGTCACAAATATATCATAACTTGTAGGCTAACTTATTTTTGTAGAAATAAACCTCGCTGTTTTTTGCAACCAAATTTCTGAATTGGTAAAGAAAGTATGACAAAAAAAATATATACATATATATATATATATTTTTTTTTTTTTTGCAAACTAACAGTGCACTATTTTGCAAAACGTCTAAACAGAATTGTGCATCATATGACTGATATTGGCCTTGAATTTTTTCAAATCATTCCGTTTTGAGTTTTCTGCACCAATGTTAAACAACTGCATACACGGCCTTAAAGATAATTGCAACTGCCGACGAGCTGTACGATGAAAAATTCCCAAGAGCGCAAAAAGTGTGACATCCCAAGTCGTCCGCGCGTGTAGCACAGCATCACCTTGAGGGGAAACCCGCTCACTTGTAACGCCGAGTGATGACGCCAAGGACCTCATTCCCCTTCCCCTCCCTGCGCACACACTACTTCCATAACCACGTGCACACTTCGCCATTCTCTTAGAACAGCCGGGGAGCAGCGCCGCGTGTCGCTGTTCTTGTCGGACGTGAGAGAACTTCTGTTTACACATTCCTGCCTTCAATGACTTGAGTCACCCGACACCTGGAGAGCGCCGCGCCGGTAGCAACACACACACACCTTCCCGGAAACAAACACACGAGGAATTCGCTGCACATCCGCAACACGTCGACTGGAAAAGACGTTTGGCTGGAGGAATTTAGATGAGGTGGTGAAAAAGGGAACGAGGGGAGGACGGGTGGGAGGTTAAAGTTAATATAAAATGTATAACACTTATGACCACGCCGGCTTGGGATCCCGCTCGACTCATACCAACATCCATGGTCGGCGTACCGGCTTGGGCGGTCGCCTCTACTAGGAGTAAGACAATTTTATTATATTTTAAATTTTTGGGCCATAACATTTATTAAAATTGTACTAAAAATTTTTCTTTCGACAAAGCATAGGATATATTCTTGGTAAACTGCTTAACATTAATAATGGTTGAATGTTTCATTAATTTGTCCTGCAGAATAATTGCAAGAGAATTATAGGTTAGATTTCAAGAATTAGCTTGCAATGATTCTGCATGAAAAATTAATGAAAGATTCCGTAATTATTTATGCCAAGCAGTTTACGAAAAATATATCCCATACTTTGTCGAAGAGAAATTTTTAATAATAACAATTTGAATAAATGTTAAGGCTTAAAAACTGAAAATGCAAGAAAAATGTCTAACATCCCCCCTTAAGTAGTGAAACTAAAAATCCACTACGTGTTCCCTCCTTCGGGCAAGGTCACACTGTGAATGAGAGAAGACCTGGTTGAAGGTTGGGCCGGCTGCTCGACAAACGAGGCTTGCCTGTCGCCCGTCCGGCCCAAGGAGTAGATGAGGTGAAGTGTGATGAGTGCGGAGCAGCGACCTATTGAGAGAGGTGGGGGAAACGAGAGTTCGCCGAGAAAACCCACCTGGCAACGGCAACGTCCGCCACGTTTCCCACGTGCGAAAAATCCGGGAGAAAACTCGCCAAGGATCGAACCTTCACCTGGGTGAGAGACGAAAGGTCTGACCTCTCAACCGCCGCTGCTCCCTATTATGTAGCCCTTTAAATTTAAATTATCATGTACTGGAAGTGCAATGTGTGCAGAATAGATGACAATTTTGATATATACATTGAAGGACCAGATGATTAAGGTGGCCGCCCGTAGAGGGTATGTATGTGTGTGAGGATAAAATCGATGATGTGCTACGAGCGACGCCGGCAGGCACATGTATTGTGATATCGCCTCTAAGTCCTAAGTCGTAAAACGGGCGCAGTGTTCCTGCCGTAACGTTTTTATTGTAGGACTTTAAGGGCGCCGCCTACCCGCGTGTGAGAGGTTCAGAAGCGACGGAGCAGTAAGGTCAACCTTGAAGCGCGCATCGAATGCCGTCGCCTCAACAAGCTAAGCGCTGAACTAGCGTGCAAGCTTCCTGCCGAACTGTTTTTACTACGGGACATTAAGCGGTGACCATATAATTTTGTTGGTGGAAAGTCTGCAACGAAGTTCACAGCACGTCGTAACCTGAGTTTCACATACATCCGGTTAGTACATTTCGAAGTACGACAGTCTGAAACGGCCGGTTTTTAGCCATGTTGGAGGACTTAGAAAAAGTGTTTTTAATTAGCGTGGCGTCTTAACACTGAGGTTTCGACCTTGTCTCAAGTGTGTTTTCTTTTCGTACGTTGGTACAATGGGCACACGTGGAATATTATCGTAGATAAAACCTGTTTACGAACACACTGCACCGCATTTAAAGCGTGACGTAGGCGGCCGCGGTAACGCCATCATTTTACTGAAACCGTCATTGTCCAATGTTATTGTAGACCTCAATTTCGAACAATTTGAGAATCAACAGTCTGAAAAAGCTGATTTTAGCCATGTTTGAAGGTTTCAAAATAATACTTCAAATGTGTGTGGTATCATATAGTTCTGAAGTGTGTTTTCTTTTCGTAGATAAGCATTGTGGACGCACATTTACTGGTCTCTGAGAAAAAAATAACTCCGAACATGACGTATGCAGTTCGAACGTCAGTCAGGCAGCCCCCTTAAATACACGTGCAGAACTCACGCCGAGGTTATAGTTTTATTTATTTTTTAATACAGATCTTTAAACCCTAATCACTTCTTCACTCAACTTATAATATTAAATATATCGGCAGAGGCGTGCGTAAACACAATTTTGGGACGAGCTTTGGCATTTTTACAGTGTAACTAATGCACACAACTTGGAGCCCAGTACACGCTGTCAAATGCGCAGGTTCCTCAGGTGCCCACGCTGTTTCTGTTCGGCGACGAAGCTACGTGCTCCAGAGACTGTCGTACTCGGGCAGAAGGGAAACCTTCACGCCACTCTCCCCTAGACATTCCAGGTCACATTCACCATCTACTGCGGGCAGTGCCCTCTTCCATGACGCGCGATCCCATTTACTACATATTCTCGGAAGAAACAACTACCAGGATTGTTGGAATAAATCCCACTGAGAAAACGTCGACAGACACTGCCAGAATATTTCTCAATCGCAGCCCGAGCTTGTCATATCAAAGAGACTGGCTGAGGTGGACTAGTGTCACGCCCTAAACGTTTGCTGGAGTCAACCCCAAGTGACATATACAGTGGATAGATACAAAGAGAGAGAGAGAGAGAGCGATAAATGTATACGTACAAACAGAGTAGCACCTGAATGCACAAATTCTTTCGGTTCAGTGAGAAATTTTTGGTCAGCGCTTAACATCGAGGCCTTTAGTGTTGTGAGGTAAGTATGGAGCAGCGCCGGAATGGAAAGGCGGGGGAAACGGGATAACCCCGAGAAAACCCGCCGACCAACGGCATCGTCCGGCACGATTCCCACATGCCAAAATCCGGGGACCGGCCCCGTCGGGAATATAACCCGGATAGCCTCGGTGGGAGGCGAATGGTCTGACCAATCGGCCACCGCGGCCCTCCATAATCTTTCGAATTCTTGTCACAGTGATGTACAGCAACAGCATCATCGTAAAAATTTTGAATTTATGGAAGTCTTCTCATATCACGTGCCGCAGACGCTGAGCTCTGAGTATATCTTACACCACACACGATGCAAGTCAAGGGATTCCCTACACAAGGGGTTATTTCCGTGTTCATTAGCAACACGTGCAGTATGATTCTGTCAAGGTAATTTCAGCCTTTGTTGCTGTCGTCCCAAGCGTGACGGCAACGGACGCTCAACTACGGAATGCCAAGATCGAGTATTCCAAGCAGCGTACAACTGTGTGTTCTGTATTTTTATAGCTTACAAATAGGTACGATTAGCCTTCAAACACTCTATTCCCTAATTTTCCAACACTCAATTACATAGACAGTATAAGAGTAGGGACAAAAAATCATTACTGTAAAAAATTATGTTGAAATAAAAATTAATGGTACAAAGGTTTATTGATGATTTTTTAACAAGGATAGTACAACCTTACTTACTAAGCGAAAGATTATTTACATCGGTAGGCATTAGATAAATCACCGCTGAATATTCTCGATACATACATATAGAATGTAATTAAGTTAATGATGTTTATGCTGGGAAACAACGAAATGTCAGCGTGAGCTATAAATTATTCTATAATAGTGAACTGGTTAACTGGTATACTAAGTTTCATATAACTTAAGTAAATTCTTATAGTTCTGAAAGCACGTACGTTTACTCTATGTTGAACAAGTTTGGTGTAATATCGGTTAACCCTTTAAGTAATCTCTAGTCCATCGTATCTGCAGTAAATTTTGCCTTATAGCCCAACTGGCATTATATATAAAGGAAGCATCTACATCGCAATGTAGAATGTAAAAAAAAAAGTACTGTACAGTACACTTTGTCATAAAGTAAACGCTACACAAATTAAGAACTGTCCAAATGTACTGAAGCTATATATGAAAAAGAGTGTTCGTATTAATTTACCGGAAATGAAAAATGTAAACAATTCGACGTTACACAGATGTAAGTTTCAAAGAGCCGCATTCAAGAAAATTTTAGTGCGACCTGTAACTGTCACACAAAAAATTAACTGAGTCATTGTGGCTGGATGATAGTTGGCGCCAGCCATTCCCCACATCACAATTGCAAGGTCGCCCATAAAAAAAAATTTTATCCAGCACGAGAGAGACTGACTATTGTTGGTCCCCAGCCAATCGCTGTGTATAGCACCGGGAACAAATGCCTCTTGTTCGTTACACAACTACACGTATAGACAAAGGGACTGGGCATGTAAACGTGTCTGATTTATGTCTACAGACTAATCGAAACTCTGCGACAAATTCCATAGATTTACGGACTTTTTCCGCCAGGAAAACTGTTATTTTATGGCAATGCTTTCCGTTACAGCAGATCACTGAAAGGTGCCGTTTTTTACACAACTTGTACTAAGAGTCAATTTCTTGGTTAAAATATTAAATGGAAACAATTTAGATGGCAGTTATTAACTCTTCTCAATTTACGAGCATGAGTTTGAGAGAGTCAATGATTATTACAAGTACGTAGTAAGTAACTTACGGAGAATACATTACTAAATAATCGGAATGCATGCAATGATTAAAACATTTTGCGAGTATATATACATATACATATATATATATATATATATATATATATATATATATATATATATATATATATATATATATAAAGTAATTTAAAGGAAAAATCTTAACTGTGCAAGGAGAAGGGTGTTAACGGAGGGTGAAGGTAGTCACACTTAACGAAATAATATATATGTATATAAAATATAATATAATAAGTATGTAGCACATGTATAATATGTATGTAATATAATGCATATGTACATATATAATATATATGCAGCACACACAAACGTATGCATAATAGACTCATCTTGGACACAAACGTCGCACAGTAAGCTGTCGTACCCAACAAACTGCTTTCCGGGGATCGACTTTCTACAAAATTCGGGGCCGCGGTGACCGCATGGTGAGACCATTCGCCTCCCACCAAGGCGATCTGCGCTCGGTTCCCGGCGGGTATTCTCGGAGATCTCCCGTTTCCCCTGCCCTTTCATTCCGGCGCTGCTCTATGCTCACCTCATGTCATTATCACCAACGCTGAAGTCCTGGCGAAAATCCTTCATTCACGCTAGAAAATTCCATGTTTCCCGGAACCGTCAAGGGAGTTGAAATGTAGAAAAATCATCATTTTATATTTGTATGAAATAATGCTAGTTTTGTACACGTAACTTGAGAATAATATTATCTTCTTACAAAAAAATGTTCCGCCTGTTTTCCCATTATGACATTTAAAAGTCAATATTTGCAAGCTTTCACTTTATATGCCCCTCGTAAACCAATTAACTTAATTAAAACGAAATAATTTACAGTGAAAATATATATCACTGGTTACAGCGTGAAGTATGTAAAAAAAAACATTACAATCAATTTCGTATTAAAAAAACTGAAATTTTTTTTTTCCTGTATTAAATTTTGTTTTACAAATAAAAAAACTTTTTTGTAGTGGATATTTATGTGATTCTAGCCGTATTACGTAAATTGTAGTTTCACTCTGAATTACTTCTTTAATTTTGTTCATTGGTTTTCGCGAATGTATGAAGAAAAAACATACAAATTTTTAATTCGAAATACCGAGTGAGATGGCGCAACGGTAAAACGTTGGATTCGTATTCGAGAGGATCCGGGTTCGATCCTCGGCTACGGCCATCCTGATTTCTGTTTTCCGTGGTTTCCTGAAATCGCTCCAGACGAATTCTGGGATGGTTCCTTAATAAATTCCATGGCCGTTTCTTCTCCAAGTTTCTTTCTTTGTGTCCAAATTCGCGTCTCTCTAATGATCTCCCTGTCGACGAGAAGTACAGCCCATTTACTGTACCTTAATTTGAAATGCCGTTACGGGGAGACTGGCTGAGATAAATTATATTTTTCTGTAAGTGGAAACTGTGCTACCAAGTAATGTAACGTCTATAAAACTATCACTATTTAATACAAATGTATAAAATAACAATTTTTGCACACTTAAACGCCCTTAAGAGGGCCGTCAGCACAAACCGCAGAGGAGCGAGCAGAGCTTCGGTCGGTAGAATTTATTCGAAAACTACTCAATATCGCAATGTGTGTAAGGGATGTCTGCTTAGGAATATCATTCTATAGGCCGTTCGCGATAAAGTGAGTACTGCATACAGTTTTCTTTCAGCCGTTTTGCAGCATCCATACTGTTTTTAATATCGTCCATGTAACTAAAAACAAGCGTAAACGTTTCAACATTCTCGAAAGTTAATATCTATTTGCCGAATAAAATATATTTTTCATTAATTACAAGCTCTACAGTTTAAAGTGAACAGTCTATAGAAATGCTACACGAGTGTATATACCCCTTTTTTAGTTGCTCTAATAATATTTTAAGGTTGTTTTCTCGCGGTCAAAAATGGTCGGAATGAGTTACATGGGTGTCCGGTAATTTTTTGGCATGTAAATCTCAGTGCATTATCTTTAAAAATATATAGACGGGCACAACACACCTTTGTCTTCAGTATTACGCCATAAAAATATAGATCAGCACAGAATGTTTCATAGAGGCGAGCTATCGAGAAGAAGTTCATTGACTTGCACTACGACTGATTGTACAACAGGTTAGAATGATCTATGTTAAAAGTTTGGCAAGAGACAATTCTTGCCCCTATCGTGCGGGAATAGATAAGCGGTTTGAACTGACCAATCACAGAGCTTCCGTGAATGTAAAGTTACATTAAGTTAATAATTTTAAATCCAAAATTAGTTTGTTTTTTTCACTTCAAAATTAAATTTAATGATCCCCCTCTTTGCCAAGGCTAGTTGAAATTTATTTCATTATTGTCACGCATTTTATTTTACTCCTCAGTGATAGTGATAAAGATAGCAACGCAACTAGTGACAATACTTTTTTCTGTGCTAAATTCTCCCATAAGAAAACAATTTAATTTTAATCTGTATACTCAAAATTTGAAACAATAAAGCTTTCACCGTTTCAATAAGTTGCAAGGTCCCCAGTAGCAATTTTTGGTTGGGCTCCAAGCGTTGGGTCAACGTTGGAAAAATTACGTTGGCCTATAACATCAAAAAGACACTCGGCCCTACGTTGGCCCAACGTTCATTTTCAGTTGGGTGCCAACCAAAATGCAACGTATTTCAATATTGACTGATAAAAAAGTGGGGGGGGGGGGACAGATTGGGTAACAGATTGAATTAGTAAGTAGCAATATTTCTCTATTTAAGAGCGATCTGAGCTGAAAAATTTGTAATTTTACAATTGTACCAAACACTGTTCAACTCTAACACATTACATCAATAGTAATTTCCCACCAATAAAATATTATTCATTCCCATAGTTTGCGTACAGTCGCGTGTCAAAGTAGCTATTTGACTACTTTCGCTACTTACATAAAGTAAAAACTATTCAAATGACAAATAATTTAGAGTGAAAGTAAATTTGTTAAGGTACAGAATGACGTCTTTGTTGTGTCACGTAAAATTATGTTTAAAAAATACACGTACTCAAATATATGCACAAAATTAAGTATATTCAAGACATTTTTTTAAAAATAAAAATTACTTTTCACTTGAAATAACATAGGTGTCATAATGTAGCTAAATATAATAATAGAATTACGTTAACCCTAAATTATTTCATTCATATTGTTTGAGTAGTTTTTACTTTGAGTAAGTAGCGAAAATAATCAAATCGCTACTTCGGCATGCACTTGTACGAAAACTATGAAACCGAAAAATATATTTGTGAGTAATTATTATAAATGTAATGCATAAGAGTTGTACAGTGCTTGGTACAGTTATAAAATTACACATTTTTCGGTGAATTACCTTAATCAATACAAATTTCTACTCTTTAACCTGTAATTTGAAAACCGCAGCTATATCAGTAATTAAAATGTTCTTTCAACAATTTCACGTGACTTCGGACTACGTGTAATAAACAATGTACCACCGTTCCCCAAGCAAACTATTACATTTTCGTTTGTTCTTTTTTTAAAGTGAAGTATGTGTTTTGATAAGTTACATTGAAATGTACAGTAACATTTACAGTAAGACTACACAGTAATAAGTGGTCTTGTTGCTCGGTGGTTGTAAATGGATGAGTTTTGAAATGTTCAGTTTCGCTCTGTTGTTCTCTACGAAGTAACGCCGCTTTGACAAATTCGAACTCTTCTATATCTAAACAGTAAGTTTATCATTAAGAAAGAGATGTACAAAATTAACACACTTCACTGCTTTAAAAAAACTATAAGTTACTTTTATGGCAACTTTAATAAAGAAGTGTTCACATTGGGTGATCGGATAGAGTATCAGCGTGATGTGCGAAAGGTCTTGGGTTCGCATGCCTTTTTTTTCTCCCTAATTTTGAAGCATGCTTATACAGTGTCGAGTTTATAACGTAATTTTGGAAGAAAAATAAAAGCAGAATTACATTTAATATAAAATTGCATTTTTTTTAATGTAGGTAAAAAGTTACTGTAACGTTTTCAATAATTAGTGTAAATCTGTGATTATTTCGCTGATACAATCTGTAGTTTTCTACTTATTTTCGATCGAGCAGTTTCAAAAATTTGAATATGTGGAAAATCACAGGAATAATTGTGAATATTCATAGTTTGCCAGTTTAGAGTGTAGTAGAACTAACCTTCCTTGCAGCTATAAGACAGTTTGCGGCGTGATGCCCGTGCCGTGTCGCCCTTACCCCTTCCGCACTTTTCGTATTTGGATACGAAGGAAAAAAAATCCACTAAGACGGTTTGTGTTTGCATAAGACCTAAAATCGGTGGCGTGCTAAGGGTGCCGCAGACCGGCGGCGTGTGTAATGTAGTGTCTCACCTCTACGCCCAGTCCCTCAACTGACGAACGGTGCTATAGTTATTTTCTACAGTGCTATTGTGTTACACTTTTAAGGGGGATTTACAACGATCATTCACGCCCTTCCGTCCGTCAACCGTCCGACGATCATATGACTTCCAGCCAATCAGGGGTCTGGAATAATTCTATCCGTCCGTCTGTCGAAAGCTAGACAAGCTTTAATTGTTTACGGACGGACGGGTGAAATCACAGCCTTCTAAAGATGGCGACGGTCGTTTGAACGGTTTATTTTAATAAGCAGGCTGTGATATTTGTTTATGTTATATGACGCTGTAAATTAATTTTTAAAATACGATAGTAATAATTTTGGCATTCAGAAATATTAAAACGCCAACCGAAATAATTGTTTACCTACATAATGTTTAATAACATTACACCAAAAATATTTTAATTAGTAAATATTTATGCTCGTAAAATTTCTTTGTGGCGAAGAACAGTGGTTGCAATTATAAGCAGATATAGATTGATTACAAATCTGTAAAAATAAATAATCAATTTAAGGGCATTTTTATATACCACAGAAGTTTTCTGTTTGTACATTGGTAGCATTGCAAATTAAAGGAATAACGACGGACGGATGAATCGCTAGCATTTCTGACGGACGTAACGGGCCAAAAAATTGACGGACGGACGGATGCCAAGCAGACGCGACGGATCGTTGTAAATCCCTCTTTATATGGAACTTTAAGATGATATACCCTTGCTAATGTAGAAAATGCTCATTTTCCTATTATAACTGTCAAAGGGGTTACTGAAAATGTCTCTTTTATGGGAGCATTACACATTACAATTATTTTTGTACTTGTTACTACATGTTACATTGGAATCACAACAGCGAGACGGACGCGACGTGAAGGGTGCGACGGGAATAAAATAACCTGCCAGCCAATCAACGTCGAGGTGTCTGTGGCATTAGTGCGGCAAAAATGGGCGGACGCAACGCAAATTTAAAATTGAAGGAATTTATATTTAATTCAAAACGCAAACTCGACAAAGCCGAAAAACTAAATTTAATTTTGTGCCCAAATGTTTGGTGAAACTGGCGAGTTGGTAGTAAATTGCGTTTATTTGTTTAACGAGCGATTAATTTTTTTACTAGGAACAAATCGTAATCTTTCTAAGCTGACGTGTGATTGTGACTTTATGTCCACACATGGGAATACCAAAAATATATTATAAATAAACGAAAAAAATAATAAACTAGTATAAAGTTTGAGATCTGTCGTACAAAAGTAAGTACGTGGGGACAAAGCACTACTAACTTATTTTTTTCCTTTCATTTTTTGTATTTGATGCGCGGCAGCCAAACTAGTATTTGCAATGAAAATATTTAGTTTCGCATCGCGCCCTTCGCAACGCGTCCTTAAGATTCCACTATACCCCTAATGTACAAATTCTGGGTTTTAAAGCCACAATACTTGCTTTAGAGCATAAATCAAAAATGTTTGTTTGAAGAACCAATTCAATGCATGTATTCTTTAATATTTATGCTCTATAAGTGCATTAGTTGGTAAATGCAATTTGTAAACAGTGATAGAAAAAATTAGTATCAATTTTTCTATCACTGTTTATAAATTGCATTTAACACATAAAACAAATTCAGTGCAAACATGTTAAAGAGCACATACATTAAATTGGTTCTTCGAACAAACATTTTTATTTATATTATAAAACTAATATTAGGGCTTTAAAACAAATAATTTGTACATGAAACGAACAATCACAGCTAGCTGCACAGCATTCCAAGCTCGGGTAGGCAGCTCTTGTTACGCTCCAACACTGGTTCATTTAATTCGACAGCTCAGAATGACTTCCTATACTTGACATGTCCATGACTTACGACGTCATATAATCGCCGTGGCTAGCGGCTATTTCCCGCAGCAGTGAAACCCCATATTACGTTCTGTTATAAGTATATATCAACCTACCCGGATCCACGTCAGAAGAAGCTACGGACCGCTACGGCCACAATGACGGGCAGAAATTTATCACATCTACGCGCTAGTCATTTAAGCTAGTGTACACAGTAAGGCGCGCACTGTTTAACCCTGCTACATTCTTCATCTCAAGCAGTTTATATAGTTCCACAACGTATTAAGGTGGCTGTCCGGGTGAACATATATTGCGCGTTCGAGGCTCTTACGCCTATACAAGAGCAGATATCAAAAATATGTTAAGACAGTTTTGTTTAAAATCGTCTTCTCACTGTTGGCTGATTTTTCCAAGACATAAATACTACGATTTTAGCTAATTATGTAATAAACTAAATTCTGGTTTGTTAACATTTTAGTCGAAACCGTCTAGTATAGATAATTCCATGTACGAAAATAATTAGTTACCACGGCAAAAACCATTTTAAACAAAACTGCTGACCAAATGTTAGATATACGTTCCCGTTAAAATTAAAAAAAAAGAAGAATGCAAAACCTGTAAAAACAAGAGAATGTCGAGACAGTATGCGCATCACGCCTCTCCTCGACTCGTCTCTATGAGACAACTAGTGGTGACCTAATATCTTAGGACGTGTTATTACACTTAAAGGTGTACTGTACACGACTATAATAATAAAAAGTCTGCGTCAAGATTTACATACTTTAAGAAAGTCTGCAAAAACTTACATTTTCGCCATTTTTGGCGCTAGAAAATATGGCTAATTTAGTAAAGGTGAACCTAAAATGAGCATATACACGTGTAATGTTCTTTGAATGTTATACCTAAGCAGAGATAATACATGTACGATGAGCAGTTTTCGAATAATCTGCTAACGGCCGTAGCTCTGCACACGCTCGGCGGCCTGGGCAGACGGTCACCTTAATGTATAAACATTGATGTACGATCGACAAACACAAATTATAAATTTCACAGTCCTTAAGAGTAAAGTTTCAACAACATAAGAAGGGCCGTTGTGGCCGAATGGTCAGACCATTTGCCTCCCACCAAGGCAACCCGGATTCGATTACCGGAGGGGTCGGTCCTTGGCACGTGGGAACAGTGCTGGACGATGCCGCAAGCTGGCGGGCTTTCTCGGAGATCTCCCGTTTCCCCCCGCCCTCTCATTCCGGCGCCTCTCCATACTCACCTCATGACACCCCGCACCAGCGCTAAAGACCTCGATGTTGAGCGCTGACGAAAATCTCTTACATTCCTACAGATTTTTTTGTACGTTTCGTTAGTTCATAATTAAACTTTTAATATAAAAATCTTACAGCATAGTATCCTACAGTATTAATGTTTGCACATTTGCTCCAACAGTATAGCTATAAAATTCCTTATGACCCCTAAGTTACCTTACGGGCTGTAGCAAAATTGCGTGTTAATAATCAGAGGGAAACACTTTCCAGAAAAGTAGGAAGAAAACACGTTACATGAACACAGGTCCGAAAATGCACCATTTCTGCAATACACTTCATAAAAAATATGTACAGAACGTACGGCGCGCAGGCTAAATGCGATTACTCTAATATCATTGGCGAAAACAGCTGCGGTGGCATTCCATAGTAAGATGATACAACAAGTGTTTGTTTGACCCACGGGTATAAAGTTGGCAAAATCTTTTAACTTTACTTATAACACTTACATTGCTCTTTTACATTGTCAGATACTGTACGTCATGCATTGCGATGTTATTAACTCCAATTATGAAGTATGTTTACCTCATTGACAGTCATTTTGCAACGTCGTGCGTCTTGTAGTATTACTCTAGTATATTACATTTTACTGCTTATTTTCACTTTTACGTGTGGAGTAAAATAGTAAAACTTTCATATATATATATATATATATATATATATATATACGTAAAGGTGTTGTGTTGACTCTACTGGAAGTGACGTACTAAAAAAACTTACGTTTAACAACAATTTAGTATAGAATTCAGATGTGAAATTTATTAATAATTTTAACCAAAATGAACCTAAACGTGACTACACAAAAATAACATGTTAACTTAGAGAGGTATGGTTTGTGAATTTA
>PNEQ01097629.1:0-14950 GCA_003012365.1 Medauroidea extradentata
TTGCGCTAGTCAGCTGAGTAATGAACACAATAGTTTCTCACTTATTTATTTGCTTGAACACAAAAGTATTAATTTACATGCATACTTGTGTAAAATTAAAAAAGGATTGATGTAAAAAAAAGAAAAACCTAATATTATTTAGAATTTTTTATCTGCATTACTGGAACAGCGGACATAGACGCGAATCTGCTGGAGCGATGTGTATTCTTACCTGCTCGTTTCTTCAACTTTGTCTCTACCCACCCTACGCGCTTTCTTTCCCCTCCGCTGGACGGGCTATACGCTCTATCCCCACCCCACACTTGTGCGTCATCAGCCATCTCTCTCCCCCCGGGCGGGAGAAACCAGCATGGACAGAGCTCGCCCCTGTACAGCCTTCCAACAAGACCAACTGCCTCGTTGCAATGCTCTACGTAAAAACGCGCCATTTAAAATTCAAAGCGATAACAGTATGTTTTTATGTGTTGGTTCGCTTATTTAAGTTTCTATCTACGATTCTATTTAAGCAGAAACCTAAAAAAAACAAAAAAATTAAGCGAGTTTAATACACGAAAATCTATTATTTTCGACCTTTTTGTCATTTATTTGTGCCGCTTTTTCAAGGTTGCAGTTCAAAACTGTAAAATAGAATCATAGCTTCGTCTTTCTAATTTATTAATTTGAAAAGTTGAAACTATTAGCTACAATGGTATGCGAATGGCGTGTATTCCTGTAAACACTTGCATCACTATCGACATTGCTACTGATGCGGCAGGCGAGGACTTCTCTTAAGCGCAATGAGCTAAACTGGTGTGCAGTGTTCTATCATATCACTGCAAGTATGGCAGCGGTGACCCTACTATTTTATTGCTTGAAGGTAAGTATGTAACAAAGTTCACTGACTGTAGCTCGCTATTGTAGTTTTACATTAATCTGAGCAATACATTTTGTGATACGGCTGTACGAAAAGTCCTTTTTGGAGGGCTTGCAAAAGGCATTTCCTATGCATGTTATGTTTTGAAAACCAGATATGAACTTTCTCTGAAAAGTGTTTTCTTTTTGTAGATAAGTACATTGAAAACATGTTCGTTTACCATCTAAATAAATATACATTTCAAACCCTCTGCGGCACAGTACCACCAAGCAGGCAGGCCCCTTAAAGACATGTTTTTACCATCCATCTCACCATCATTGCACACAAATCAGTTACAGTGGACATAATTAAAACTTAGAAATTTGTTTACTACAACATTCTGTACAAATAAATGTTATTGTAAAACTTTTGTTCCGTGCTATGTTGATGAGGAAACTGGATGACTGCTAGAGGATGTTATGTATGACACATAATAAAAATAAAGGTGTATGTTATATTATTATTAAGAGGGAGAAAGATTGGCTTCATGACTGCCAGCATGGGTTCAGGAGAGGCTTCTCCTGTGAGACCCAACTGACAGGGTTGCTGGAGGATTTAGTACAGGTAGTGGACGAAGGGAGGCAGGTCGATGTCTGTTTCATTGACTTTGAAAAGGCGTTTGACAAGGTGCCCCATGGGGTGTTGCTGAGGAAGGTGGATGAGCTCGTTGGGGATAAGAGGGTGGTTGACTGGTTTTGGGACTTTTTGAGTGGGAGAACGCAGAGGGTGTTAGTGGGAGAGATATTGTCAGATGAAGGGGAGGTAACGTCAGGTGTGCCTCAGGGAAGTGTGGCAGGGCCGGTGCTATTCATCATAATGGGGAACGATGTGGTGGTAAATGTGGGCAGCGCACTAAGAATGTTTGCGGATGACTTGGTTTTGTATGGTGAGGTAGGAGGTGAGAGTAGTCTGCAGGAGGATATTGACCAAATAAGGGAACGGACAGTAATAAATAAAATGAAGATAAATGTGGGAAAAACAAAAGTGGTGCGTTTCACAAAGAAAAAGAATAGGGAGGTGAAAGTTTACAAATGGGGTGCTCAGGATATAGGGGATGCCCAGGAGTATAAATATTTAGGGGTGATGTTGCAGGGAGACCTTGGGTGGACAAAACAGGTGCAGCGAGTAGTTGCTAAGGGGAGGAAGGCCTTGGGGATGATGGGAAGGGTTTTGAAGGGTGCGAGTAGGGAGGTAAAGGAGAAGGCATATAAGTCTATGATTAGGCCTATGCTGGAGTACACAGCTGCAGTATGGGACCCATATGTGGGAGTGGAGGTGGGTGAGCTGGAGAAGGTTCAACGTAGGGCAGCAAGATGGGTGATGAATAGGTGGAGAAGGCAGGGGCAGGTAGGAGAGGATGAAAAGAATACAGACCATCCTTAATGATGAAGGATATGGGGTGGTGCCCCCTGAAGCACAGGAGGAAGGTAGAGAGACCAGCCAGGATGTATAGGATGTTGAATGATGGGGTGAAGGGAGGTTGGAGCAGGCTGGGTGAGAGGTTGACCAGGGGACTGTATAGAGGGAGGAGAGACAACGGCTTGAAGCTTCAGAGGGTGTGGAGGAGGACCGAGAGGGGGAGACAGTCTATGCTTGTGAGGACTGTAAGGGATTGGAATCCTGTTTTGGGTAAGGACGTAGTGATGAAGGGGAGTGTTGGTGGGTTCAGAATAGCATTGGAAATGCTGGGGAGCTAAGAGGGAGCAGGTGACTTTCCACCGGGCGGAAGCCCATTTGCGAGTGAATTATTATTATTATTATTCTTACAATTGGGCTGCCACTCTAGCAAGAAAATACCAACTGTACCTCCTCAATCTCTTGACTCCATCAACCTCTCCCCAAACCTCCTTGTTCCTGTCTCTTTCACATCCTTTCCCAAATCAGTCCAATCATTTACCGTTCTTGCTGTCTTAGTGTTTTTTCCTCTTTCCAACTCTATGTATAGTATACTCTCGTTCTCACTCCCTATCCCAATTAAAATTCCTCTCATACAGTTAATAGGCTAACCCAATCCTACTTTACATTGCGATGTAATGGGATGGGTGACTTCGAGATAGATGGAGAAGGCAGGGGCAAGCTGGAGAGGATGAGGTAAATTACAGGCCATCAGTGATCCCCTGGGTTGGAAACCTCTGAGGAATACTTGCCAGGATGTATAGAGTAGTGAAGGGCCAGGGAGGTTGGGCCATCATCTTGTTAACGGGAGATATATTGAGAGGTGGAACAACAGTGAGAAATTGCAGAGGTTGTAGAGTAGGACAGAGAGAGGTAGGAAGTCAATGTTAGTGAGGTCGGTGAGGGAGTGAGGCAGAAATCACAGATCGCCCAAACAAACATACGTATTTACAATGGTAAATCAGCCCTACTTCAAAGAAAAAACCCAAAGCCTTAAATGTGGAACTAAAGAAATAATAATTTAATCGAGTTAAAATTTTCAGCTAAGCAAGATTTTTTCACAAAACAGTTATTCGTTAAAAAAATTATTCTCATCACTTACCTTCAGCCATTTGTCGGCGGACTTTACCGCCCCTAAACCATCAGCATTCAGTAAATTTGCGAGTTCCTGCCACAGCATATTTTTGGTCGCAGTCGTAAATGATTTCGAAAATTTTCCGCTTAATAGTTCGGGGTGCATATCCATATAATCTAAAATAATTTTTAACTGCCTTTCTGAGACACGTGCCCTCGTCATCTCGATGCTGCGAATTTAATCCTTTAGCGGAAGAAAACAAACACAGCATACACATATTTCCCGCGAAATGTCCCGCATGATTCCTTAAAAATTTTACAGTCATTTACCATATTTGTAATGATTAGTTGAGCGTAAATATTTTTTACAACTAATTAACAAACATTTCTATTTATTCATCAATTTTATAACATATAAATAACATTTTCGATAACATTTTCTTAGAGCTATATCATGTAATTTTTATTGTCTAGTTGCTTGCTTTGACTGAGAAGAGGAAGCCATGGACCTTGGTGGAGGGGGTAATAAAATTCCCGAGGAGCGAAAAGATATGGTGAACTAGACGTTCGGATGGCGATAGTATACTTAGAATAGCAGTTTGCACACTTTTCGCTCTCGATCGGCAGAAATGGAGAATCTCTATCGGGAGGAGACCCGGTTATCGTAATCGACATCGACATCTCCCGATAGAAAACTCGATAGACTTAGAATAAACCCCCAGACCTGTTCTTCTACGACCGTGGCCTAGGCCGTGTCCACGGTCGTAGAAGAACAGGTCTGGACACTCGCCTATCTAACAATGTAATTTGCTTGACCCCCTTGTTGTTTGGCTGTAGTTCGTCAAGTTACCGAGAATGTCGCACTTTTTGGCGCTGTTTTCCGGGCGGTCGGACTCAAACTCCGCCCACTTTTTTTCATTGTTAAATTTATAAAGTAAATAAAGATTGCTGGAGCCTCTTCTTAAAATTGTGAACGAAGAAAGTATTTCATAAATTGATAAAAAATACGTTTTGATAAATTGTTTCTCTTAGCGGAAAGGAAGTGGGCGGAGTTTAGACCGACCGCCGTAACATAAGCGCCAATAAAACACAATATTCTCGGTAACTTGGTGAACTACAGCCAAACAACAAGGGGGTCAAGTTTCCAGGCGAGTGTCCAGACCTGTTCTTCTACGGCCGTGGCCGTGTCTATGGTTTACATATTTACGTCAAGTGCGCCATTTCGTGTGGCCTTAGTCGCAAACCATACAGCCAACAGCCACCGTGTCATAACACATGCACAAAGGAAACGGGCCGGTGCAGCGCATTATTATTTATGCACTTCAAAGTAATAATTTAAATTTACGCAACACGAGAGGCGGATCAGTTAAAAACAAATGTAATTCTGCTGGCCCACTGACATTTTCGCAAGTGAAGTTGTGTGTCGATCGCGTAATGATCATAGGCGGCCATATTGCGACCACGTTCAGAGATGCGATATTCAGGCGAAATCAGTAGGCACTTACGGAAACTACTATGGATTCACTCAATAAAGAGTAAATCGGTCGGAAACGTCATGCGATAAATTTAAACGACCCTCAAGATCTCAAATTTTTCAACTCTATCCCGTCGCCGGATCCACGTAGATCTACCCTGCTGGGAGCAGTGTAGGTAGCAGCAAGCGGACGATACAAGGGAAAGCGCGCGTAAAATGTAAACAAACACTCCTGCATGTGTAAACAATAGAAAATATATTGTAAGGTGGTTTGAATGCATGTTCACGGAAAATACGATGTCGGATCGTATTATTTTTATTGAGAAAGAAGTCTTGAGCAGTTTTTATCAAGTAAAAATATTGCCAGAGTACATAATTCAGGTATGGAATAAATTATTATTACCAGTATGCAATTTTAATGCTACATACGTATATTATACCTGTACAAAAGGACATTTAGCACTGTTTTGACCTGGTGTAATAACACAGGTCAGCCAGATCGGCGACTGAAACTACCGCTTCTGCAGTGAGTAGATCCAGTCAAGTGACCTATGTTACCCAGCAGGAATATTCCTAGTAGGTTTCCAAAAGCACCTCGTGAATACAAAGTAACGAATGTCAATATGCAGAAGAAGATAACCTGGAAAACTATTTTGGCAATTTCCTAAAATCAACTAACGGAGTCAAGCACTTCAGGTCTGAATACTAGGCCACATGCCAAAAAATCCAGGAGCAGTATTTGGTTATTTTTTACTAAAAGTGTCAGCGGTAAATGAAGCAACATACAAAACATGCAAGAAAATATTCAAAATTCCAACAGGTACTTCATTATTAATTTTAAAAAGATACGATTTTAGTGTCAGTTAAGTTTTATAAAACCAACTGAATTTTTTGGGATTTTGTGATTCTTTTAAGTACCACTATAACCCTACAGAATCATCTGAAACAACATCCTGAGCAATTACATAAATAATGTCAATCAAAACATTTTTTGCAAATCACTAAAAACTCTCATTTTTACGCAACTTAGAATTAGCCTCCAAGGTATGTTCCTAACAGTGTAAATTAGCCTATTTTGCATTGTATATTTGTTTAGAAATTCAATTTACTTGATATTCGATCCGAATTCGTGAATATTTAAACATATTCGCTTCGAATTCGCTTCGAATTCGCTTCGAATTCGCTTCGAAATGAAATTTTCATATTCGCCCACCCCTAACTGGCAGTGCATCTTTTTTCTTCTGCGATAAGTTGTGTAGTCAGGTTTTTCATGGTTTAGTTTTCCAGTGGTGTAGATTCCCATGCAGTGTGAAAATATGTTAATTTCATTTTTTTTTTTTTTTCATTTTATTTACGTATTGTCGAATCCCCAATAGAGCATTAGCACAGGGATTATGATACATGTCACATGTTCTGGCAGAGTTGTTAGAATTGTAGAGATAAGCATTGAATCTGGTATGTCATTGTTTAGTTTTTTTCAATCTAAATGCTAGGTTTTCCAATTTACTTATATAGGTTGCCATGGCAGTAGGTACCAGAAGTATACTTAATCAAAGAAATCCTGCATCAAGTCAAATTTCTGTTGTGAAGCATCCCGTTCATATATTTCACAAAGTTTGGTGTAAATTTCTGAAGCACTGCAACAAATCAGGATGTTTATAATAGGTCGATTGTGGATATTATGACTTTCTGAGCTTTAGCATATTTATCGGCAAACTTAGTAAATTCGTCTGTCTCTTCCTTAGGTTTTTTCCCTTTCCCTGCAATAATAGCATACAATCCTTGGGCCTTAAACAAGATGTTAACCTTAAATTCCCACAAATGAAAATCATCTGACCTTTAAGTTTATCTACGATTGAAAGTTTGCTTAACTCATGGTATTCCATCTTTGTTATTTTATTTGAACTGAAGCTGAATGTAGTTTGTTGTCCAGAACACATTCTTGTGTTTTAACCCGAATGTTTTACTCTTGGACCTGGGCCTATAACCTGTTGGAAACTTAAAACCACTTTTTGCTTTTATTCAATACCTATAATTTACATCACTACAATGTCTATTGCAATTTAACACGCTGAAGTTTTAATCTTATACAGACACCATGTTCCGCATACATTTCTACTACTCTGGTCAGAAAAAAAAACTTTTGTTTTACTACATGAGTCAAGTTATGGTCGGTCGCACACTGTAAACTAAACATACAACATAACCTAAAAATAGTCTTCTATAAACTAAATTTAGAAATACTAAAAAAACAAACACACCTTCTTTCAAGCAAAATTTAAGCATTTCATACAATACGAATTATAATCAGTTAAAAAAATTGTACCACTTGGTTGTCCATTTAACTGCTTTTTATTTACAGTCATAGACAACATATTTCTGGACAATTTATCAACATGCTGCAGCAAATTTAAATAACATCCATGCGAAAATAGGCCACAATAAGCTGTTTAGGGGGAGCAGTTGCTTTTGCCTCAATATTTTTGTGGCATACTAGGTCTACCTATATCTACGTCTATGTTTAGTCCCCACATCCTTCGTACTTAGCGACAAACTAATGCATTCCAGAGTACATAAGACGGGATATATGTTGATGTGGAGGAATGTGGGGACTTCTCAAATAAAAATATTTAATGTTTGGTTTGTTGGATATTTTCTGTTTGTATGAGTCAGTTTGCCAGTCTGCATACAATGGACACACAAAACTTGGTAATAATAAAAATTCCCAGTAAAGAATTATATATTTTTAATTTACATATGTAAATTTGAGTAAATTTTTATATTTTGTTCTATTTCAAAACCACATACTCAATTTTCCAAGTGTAAGTCATCTGGCACAAAGCAACTTCGGAGGAAAATAATGCTCTAAATTTTTTTTATCCTAAACTAACATGGCAACCAGGAAAGTTCAGACTGTTTTAAATATCTGTCAATTCAGAACTTTTAAAGTGACTTGTTTTCTATGTAATACTATTAAAAAACATATCTAAACTTTTGCATTACTTTAAACAACAAAACGTTTGTTGATGCACTCTTTACTAGTTCATAATCTTGGCACCATTTGTCAGCCACTTTCTATGACAGCGCGAATTTCTTGATGTTTTTGTTTTGTTTGTTTGTTTTCTTGCATCCATAAGATTTTTCAATACACAATAGTACAAAGATATTAGACAAGTCATGATGATTACCTAATAAATAGAAAACTTATACATTTACAACAATTAATTATGATTATACAGACACTGCTGTCTCATATGGTGTATGAATTCATTTCGAATCTTCGTCAGCTCCTTCTGTACACCAACTCTATAAATTCTTTGTTTTGAAAATCTGAAACAGAAAACAGGAAAGAGAAGCAGGAGAATAAATAAGAGATTTGTGCAATGTATGACAATATGTCGTCTTTCTAATGTTTATGATTCAAATAATCTTCCATAGAGTAGAAAGCTTGTGCTTCAAGAAAATCCTTCACCTCTTTATAATTTGGACTTGAGGAGAACATTTCTTGAAGGTATTTGAGGAGTTTATTAAAAAGGATGCTGCTGGAGTAGAAAGGCCCTT
Source organism: Medauroidea extradentata (assembly GCA_003012365.1). NCBI lineage: Eukaryota > Metazoa > Arthropoda > Insecta > Phasmatodea > Phasmatidae > Medauroidea > Medauroidea extradentata. Next base: position 8,397 of record PNEQ01097629.1, read on the forward strand.
TTTGCACCAGTTTTAGATTTACAGAGGGCATGTGAATGTATTTTTTTATTCTTGTGTTGAGTTTGTGGAGTAGTTCATTTATCTAGAAATTTTTATTTTTTTGGATATGAATAAGAGGATTTGATATATATATATATATATATATATATATATATATATATGCGAATTGCAAGATTTTGGATGCCTTGAAAAGAGGTCTACAAGAACAGAAAACAAATAAACAGTGACAGTACATAAAATACATCAAAATGGGAACTTACAAAAACTGGGGTCCCTCAAGGAAGTATATTGGGACCAATTCTATTCCTCATGTACATTAACGACCTGCTCTCGTCACTGGGTTTCCTCCCGCGGCCTCGCGGGTTAACCAGTGACCCTATAAAGGGCATTATAGTCCAGTTTAATCAGAGGGAAGAGCCAGGCCACAAATGCTGGCTCAGCTCTTCACTAACCTCTAAGTTCGGCAATATTAGCCAAGTTCCCATGCATCACCCAAGCCTGCATGCAGTATACTCAGGTTTATAAGCACTTACTAGCTCGGCACCCAACTATCCTATTCCCTCCCTAACTCCAGTAGTTAGTGTAATATTACTGTATTCTATGTCTTGCAGATCGACCTCTTTGGCCTAATTGTTTTCAAGATTGTTATTTAACAAAAAAAAGCTATGCTGTATTTTAGTGAATAAAAGCCAAATAGTCTTGGTAATTATTAGTAATATATTACTAAAATAAACTATAAGTTATAGTAATTGAGGAAAACTGATATATTATAAACTACTGTAGTGTAGTGAAATGGATAAATTCCTCAAACCAAATCGTTTGGACGTTAATCCCGACTCGCCCACGGCAGGGAAGGAGTTCAACCATTGGCTTGCAACATTTGAAAATTTCTTGGATTACTCCGAAAAACAACTGAAAGAAGAAGACAAATTAAAGGTGATAACAAATTTTCTTTCTTACTATGTTTTCGAACTTGTAAGTGAATGTATTACTTATCGAGAAGCCATAACTGTTTTAAAGTCTATTTATCACAAAAAAAAGTACCATTTTTTCACGACATTTACTCGCAGTTTGTAAACAACAGTCTGGGGACAGCATTGATCAATACATTCAATCACTAAAAATTTTGAGTAAGGATTGTGATTACATGGCTGTTTCTGCCACAGAGCATAGAAATGAGTGCATTCGTGATACTTTTATAAATGGAATATTGTCGCTTCATATACGGCAACGTTTACTTGAAGCTGAAACTCTAGATTCAGAAGAGACTGTCAAAAAAGCGCTGACTCTTGAAACTGCCCAAAGAAATGCTGAAAGTGATTCTTATTCGAATTTTTCTTGTGCTAGTACCGACTCTAACTTTGAAAACACTACTACTTCATATAAAGTTACACTTCCTGTTATATATGAACCTATATCTGATGTATGCGCTAGTATGAAACGATTAAATCGTAATACTCAATGTTTCTTCTGTGGTCGTAATCGTCATCCTCGTGAATCCTGTCCTGCCCGAGATAAAGATTGCTCTAAATGCGGCATCAGAGGTCATTTTGCACTCGTATGTAGATCTAAAACAACTTAGTCCAAACAAATATCTGTGAATATTATAGCTTCTTTAATCAAAGACGAGTGTTTTTTACCTCAATTACACAATACTGTTATTACTGCTAAAGTAAATGGACACAATGCTCATTGTCTACTAGACACAGGAAGCTCGCACAGTTTTATAGACCTTCGTTACGTTAGGAAGATTGGAGCCACTATTCTTCTGGACACTATTCAAGTATCCATGGCGTCTACGTCATTAACCAAAAAGGTGGAAGGTGTTTGGTGATTTATAAAAAATAGTTTTTCCAAAACGAAGTACAAAATAATCCAGAAGGACTTTACAGTAAGTTTAATCCCTCATTTTGTTGACAACTTTTTTTCTGCATGTAGTACCAAATTTTCGTTACGTTAATACCGGAATATTTTAATACAATCGTTAGTTATGACTTGACAATTAGAATTAAATTTTGAAATATAATGTAACTGCACATGATGCCAATATTTTTAAGTTTTTATGTAATTTTTGTTTCCTTATGTCGATAACACGTAGGTAATTTTCATGCAATATTGTTTTAATGTATATGGCGTTGTTGATTCCTATGATGCCGACTGTACACACTTTTGTCGGTTGGAAATAGTACGTCAGAATGAACTACAGATTGAGCCAATTTGAAGCTAGTGAAGTGCAATTATATTACGTTATTTGTTTACTTCAGAACTCAACTTAGAGTGAACGGAGATTACACCAATGTAGGCCTGGGCATAGCATATTAATAAGCATTTTTACTTGAAATAAAATATTTTATATTGTAGTATGATCAGAATGTGGTACGTGCGATAACAAGAAAGAACAGTACTGGTATCAAGTTGCAATATAAATTGTGTGCAAGAAAGAATTAAGTTCCACTTGTATATTTTTGTTTCATTGAAATGTGAAAATATAGCCTATTAGCTATTTTTTTTGCAAGAATTGTACATATTCTACTGTCATTGTATTTTGTATATTTTACTATTGAAAATTGACAACAGGAGTTTCTACATCATATTGAAAATAAAAAAGAAAATCTCTTGACATTATTACCCTGAATGTTCTCTCTGGTACTGTGACTCTACTTGCAGAACAAAAAATAAACTACAGTGTGATTATGTATTCCCTCCTCCTCCCCACACTTTTTGACTTTATTGTCAAACTATTTGGCATAATTCTAAGTAAGTAAAATTTAATGAAAATTATTCATTTGAATAATCAGCACCAACCTGGAGCTATTTTAAACATATTCAAGGTTCTGAAGCAAAGGAGTGACATCCTTGCCTGGTCTGACATTGCGCATACGTGTAAGGTTTTGACTGCGCGATGTTTGTCCCAAGACTAGAACTGTAGGACTTCAGGTGCTGACCCTGCCATTGTTTTCATCTAAAATAATAATGATTTAAGTTACGTTGGATTTTTCGCAAATACAACATAAATTAATTTCACTATCGTCTTTCGGACTATGAAATCTTCTAACCTCACTAATCCGCCATGATTTTTACACATTTGTAAACAAGTTACGGCAAGCCAGTAAGTTAACACCACCCCTAGACCCATCTATTAACTTACAGTCGCTCACTTTCTTGTTAAGGTAAGCAAAATGCTTGCTGTATCGCTCTGGGAAAATTTACGGCAAATGTTAAGGTGACAGGCCATAACTCTCAAGTTAAGTTTACCTTAAAAGTTAGTGAATAGACCTCCATGGTATGCACCCTTCAGGACACAAAAAAAAAAAAAAAAAGGAAAATGCTCTCAGGGTGGTATTCCAAAACATTACTCTGCGAGTAAAATTTACTCCGTGCCTGTCCCAAAACCTTTGGTGCAAAAATTTTACTTACTCTGGTGGTTTGCGAAACTATGGAGTAATTACTCTGAGCATCTTTGCAAAATAAAATTACTCACGTGATTTCTTTGAGTAACTGAGAGTAAAATTAATTTGTTTATGTGGAATGTGAAAAAAAACGGGCGAAATTCACATGTTACACTTTCAAAAGTAATCGTAATTAGGCTTAAGTAACGACATTATGTTGGACGTACATTGAATACCTGTAAATTAGTATATGTTTCCAATACTAATACCTATTAATAAACATATTCCCTTTACAATATTAGTCCCAATAATTGTTAACTGTAGTTATTAACGAGTGTGTTTAGTAAATTGTGTTAAAACGTAACATTAGCTTAAAAATGACTGAGATAAAGAATAGAAGTGTTAATGTAAATAGATAGTGAGAATGTTCGCTAATACTTGTTTCAGCAACTGTCGAGAACATTGTGAAATAAATAATTCATTCTAAGTTTCCTTGCTCCATGATTTAACCTTTGGAGGTGGGGGTGTTGGGGGGATGTTTCATAATATTGCCTATTATTAATTGGTTTCATTTTCACATTACAGGTCCTGGAACGATTCTGTTGTGATTCTCTTTATTTCATAAGCCAGCAGGACTATTCTTATAGTTTAAAGACTTTCATGAGACTAACAATACCCAGTTTCTAACCTTTCTACATATATTTGCTGTCTACACAAAACAAACATACCTCATTTAACATTAAACTTGCAAATTGTCTAGGCCTAGTTTTATAGAATTCTTGAACCGATGTCGTGTGTATTCGCAACACATGAGTATACAGGTGCTGAACAATTTGATTTATATCTCGCTGAACACAAAATCCACATGTAATGCACTCATTAACACCATGTCAAACGAGTTACGACGAAACATATGCGGAATTCAGAAATAAATTACATAAATTACAACCAGTACAAATATAAACTGTCAACATAATTTTGGCTCTTAGCAAGTTACATTGCGATGTAAGTTAACAGATGGATAAGTAGTTTAGTAAAACTACGCCTGTATATTTCACATCATTATAAACGTGCTGCTGTCAATTAACAAAGAACATTGATATTCGTGAACATATTCAATTCACGAAAATGAGCACATGTCCACCACACTGTACACGATAAAACCATGATACTAACGAACATTTCTTTCCACCACACTTAAGAATAGTTAAAAATTCATAATTTTAATTTGCAGCTGTCGAACATACACATTCGCAATTATTTACAAACATCTGAATCTGTTTACTTTACACCCGTTCCAAAACTAATTTTACTCTTGTTTTACTCTGCTTTACTCTCCATTACTTTACTCTACTCTGTAATGTTCTGGAACACGCCGTTCAAAAATCATTGGCCTTAGGCCTCAGCGCGTAGGTAGTACAAGCCACTTTCAAGGGGGTGGGGGGCTCTTGTCCGCCCTGTTAAAATGCATTAGAAAATGGGGAGGAGGAGAAGGCTAACCCCCTCCCCTCTCCAAACCGTTCATAGTATGCGGTGTATCGGTTCCACCATCTTAACCAGAGAGCCACCGAAGCAGCCCCTAGAACGCGGCCCAGGTGTAGCCTATTTGAAATTGGTCGGCCATTTTATCTATAGTCAAATTATTGTCAGCTGATGCATGTTGTAATGTAGGTTAAGCGAGAATCGTGAGAAATATTTTGGAATATTGAGCGTTGTGGTATTTGTTTGTCGAGTCCATTACAACTACACCTGATTAATGTATCACTAGAGAACATTCGTACTCTCGCCAACATGAAATATGTATTAAATTGCTGCAGTCCACAACATATTGTGATGCCTATCTCAGTGTTTGGCTGCACACACTACAGCAATAAAATAAAAGCATACAACTATTATAGGCTTTATTTATGCAGTTTAGATAAATTGTACCGCTGTTGACTGCGCAGTTTACTTTCGCTGTCGTGTTTGAAAATAGAGAAATTAAGAAGAACTTTTTCATACATGGATGACGACAGTGAAGTTGCGGCAGCTGAATAAGGTTTTTTTTTATTCTAACCGATAAAAGTTTTGTGTTATGGTGTTGTTTGCATGTGGTTGTTAACCTCTAAAAACAGTTCACAAAAATTCGTTAATATTTGCATAATGTGTTTAATTCCCGTAAATGATGAGCTCCTTTCACGAATTTTCATTCTTTGTGGTTAGTAATTCAAGTTATTAAAAATCGTTAAGTTATTATTCTCCTTGATGTTGGACTTGTATATCACCTGGTGTACTTATACTGTATATTCAATGAGGGTTTGTATATATTTCTTGTACATAGGGTTTTAATTGCTGTAAACTGAAGGAATTCCTATGCTACTGTACTGTTATGTACTTAATGTAGTTCAACGGAATAGTTAGAAGGCACTTTATCATTTATAGTGCATTATTTGGTGCAGTTGAAGGGTTGGCCTCGCTGCATTCGTAAACAAAAAACTAACGTATGTTATGTAATTTGTCACGTTTGTGTGTAGAGCACGAGAGCTATTCGTTAGTTAATATACATATTGGTATTTATGTGAAACTTAAAAGAAAAGTTGAGATGACTCTTGAAAGAATCGTATTTATTATGAAGACTTAACTGAATATAAATGCGTATTTATTTTGCTTGTATGTCCTTTCAGTGAGCAGTTGGGAAGTGTATTTCGTACAGGTTCGTACTTATCAAGTATCTAAACTTAAATTACTAACGGTTTCCTAAGTCAGACCCTTCCAAAACTTTGCAACTTCCTTCTACATCACCAGCTTCTTGTAACAAGCATGGCGGCGGGTGAAGGAAGGCATGTTTGTCGGTCTTGTAATAAAGTGGTTAATGACGCTGATTTAGCACTTCTTTGTGACGGATTGTGTGAAAATTGGTATCATGCAAGTTGTGTACAGATAAGTAATGAAAAATATGAAATAATTCAAGATCTTGGCGACACGGCCAAATGGTTGTGCGATCTCTGTGAAAGTAGGTTGAAGCTGATGCGTAAATATGTCATTAGCAACTTAGACTACTTAAATGTGTTTGAGCAAGTCAATAAATTATCCAGAATGATGGACAACTTTGCCAAGGACAATGTTGAGCTTAAAAGGAAGTTAGAGCAAATCTGCACAAGTAATATTCAGAGTAGTGTATCTCCT
>PNEQ01097630.1:0-13419 GCA_003012365.1 Medauroidea extradentata
TTTCTGAAGACCACCATCTTAATCTATCTTTTTGTACTTTTGCATATACTAAATCTAAAATACCACACATATTATAGTTATAGATGTGAATTTAATTGATATTTTAAAAGTGGGTTTTTTCGTGGGTTTTTTCGAGTTGGGTTTTTTCAGAAAAACCCACTGGGGCCAACCGGGTTGGGTCCAATCGAGCCAACCCTGATTTATTTTGAACTGAAATGCGTGTTAAAACAAAGCATGTTTGCTAATATAACTCGCTATAACACAAAGAAACATCTCGGAATGACAGTATCAATTTAAGTAAGAAAAAACACTTTATTTTTTAAGCTACTATCTAAGTGGACCAATAAGAAGCAAACATTGCCAACTACAGTATATAAAATAAAGAGCAAAATTTATCTTGCGGTACGAAAATGTTTACTAAATTTATCCTATTATCTTACTGTCTTCCACATGTTTAATTGAAAGAATTAATGTTACATACCACTAACTACAAATTATGTCTTGAATACTAAGCACTAAAGGCTCATTTCTGTTTGTCGATTGTAAACAGAATTTTTCGTACAGCAATGCTACAGTTATTTTCTTAAGGGAACTTTTACAGTGATTGTAGTACAGCCATAACACATAATGCATAGTTGGACTTTTCTTAATGCAACTACTTTTCAAGTAACATATTCCATGCATGCTACAATTCATACATACCAGCCACACATAACTCAGTGCGTGCTCGTCTTACATCTCACTGTATGTAATTTTTATCAGTTGAAAAATGTATATGAAGGTCACCCACATGAAATTTTACTCTTGCACTGGTATTTTGTTCAAATAAATAAATAAATATATATATAGTATACGTATTTATTTATTTATTTACATATATACAAGTACATATATAAAACAGTAATTGCAGTAACTACATAGTGTGTTTCTGTGTAATAATACTTTCTTTACAGACACATTTTTCAACTGATAAACAATTACAGAAATTAACCAAATGTTTATTTGTTTAATTTCCATTTGGGTACCCATCATAGTAAATACAGTAGTAAAGTATTTGCTATTTAAAGGCTATAAGCAGCGAAAAGTCAAGAAGCTCTTTTTCTATGTTTCCAATTTGTCAGCAGTGTAAAAAATAGGTAATAAGCTAACATCACAAAAAGATATTACAGCACTGTTTGAACCTGTAAATATGTCTGCGCTAACAGTATGTTGCCATAGTTTATTAAATTTGCAAATGGTAGCATTGCTAAACTACTTGCACATCTTAATCTACGGCACAATTTCTAAGCATTTTTTGCACTATACACTGCTAGAAAAAAGTTGAAGAGAACATACTGTGATGATATCCAAGCTTTCAAAATCTTGACGAGAATATGAAACCTAAGAAAATGCACAGTAGTCTGCACTTGTCTACAAAAATTACAAAAATTCACATGACACTGGAATAAAAAATCACAAATATTACAGTAATTATTTTTCTACATTCTGCTTATATGTCTGAGCAGTACTTAAAATTATATATAAAAAAAAAGACAAATAAAGGAATAATACAAAATAGTATTGGTTTCATAATGTCATCTCAAACAGTATTCAGTAATCAGTTATGATATAATGGTGGCAAAATATTACAAAACCATTTTATGTAAGTAAACAAGTACTTATTAACAGCAATACTCAAAACTTGCTTGAACAATAGGCAGTTAAGTACAAAGTTTCTATAGCCATTATTTAGAGGCCTAAATTTTTAAGCACAAACTAGTTGTTTACAGTAGTTCCAAATAGTTTTATTTACTACGTATTTCATTTTAAACTCTAAACAGCAAGGCTTTCTCTATAAAATTTTTCTGATAGCCAAATTAAACTGAAATGTGTTTGAAACTTAATTAAAATTTTATATAAGGCTTAAAAATTTCATTTGAATTAAAAATGTTACTGTGACACAATTTACAGTGGAAATAACAAACATACATAGGTAGTGGCAATATTTTAGTATTAAAATTCTGATTAAAAATTTATAGCAAAATGGAAAAGAAAAGTAGAAATACTTATTGAGGATTCAGTGAATTGGTTTCTTGACACAAAATAAGTAAACGAACTGTAACTAAGAATGCATGTCATTTTTACTTGTACAATTAGGTTTAGTTAACCAAAAGGCCAAAACTACACAAATTTTTACACTGAATATTGTTAATAATGTAAAAATTTAGTATATTTATGAAACAATCTCTATTTGATTTAAAAAACATGGTTAATCAAATTTTAAAATTATTTGTAAAAGTTAAGCAAAAAGGCATGCAATGCATTAAGAAGAAAGAGAAATGCAAAGCTACGTAAAGAGAAATACTAAATATTACAGTAAACAGAATTTACATGATTTGACCTTGGAAATAACTGCAGATGTCACGTGTAAAACAAGTACCATATTATAATATCAATACCGTGAACAATGATAATGCGAAAGCAAAATTAATTTCAGATATTCATACAGTTACCAACTGCCAGCCAATGTCAAATTAGAAGATGGGTTTTCGTTGTAAACAATACATTGGTACGGTATTACAAAGTTAAAAAAACTTTTCCTTTTACTCATATTGGGTAAGGTAAATGTACTATATGTTTTGCCATTTTTTGTGCAGACTTTGCATTGTATGTACATTCAGCTGACATTATTGTCAATAATGTCTACAATTATTATACTTAAGACAGCAAATTAATTTGTATTTGTTGTTAAAAAAAAGTCACGTATAACAGCTCTAGTTTACTATAGTATTACTGTATTTTTAGATTTGGTGCTTAAGTCTATTATTACAGTAGCATGGTGCTGTGTGCGACATGACATCAAACCAAACCAACCAATCGTAAATCATACTACTTTCAATGGGCAATACCTCACAGTGATTGCACTAGTATTAGCCTGCCTTCCTGCTTCTGGACCACTGGATCATTCCACGACAGTTCAACTGGGCCAAAACACCCACGAGTTTAGATTTTTAAACAATTTGTTTTCTAGTCCCTCTCTTCATAAAGATGAAGCTAAATCCTTTTTTTATTTAGAATACATAGTTTTAATTTTACAGCTTAACAAACTTTTCATGGACTAGATCATGCAATCTTTATCCAGGTCTTCTTTGCAAACTGTACTGTATTATAAAAATTATCACATCTTGCTGACAGAGCATGCAATCTCTCTGAAATATTACAGTCTTTTTGTTTAAAGTATGAGAGTTTCAGAAAAATATATGAAACTTCCTCACAAAGCAGTATAAAATGATAAAAAATTTAATAAAATGTGTTTTAATACATTTTGTGGAAAAAAAAGAACTGCCTTGTACTAAGATTTTTTTCATGTTTAAAACATGATAGGTAAAGGTGATGCATCGCCGTCAAGTCTTTATATATTTCATTAAGCTCGCCTCCCAGTAGTCAAGGTAGGCTTAACTTATTGTCTTCTCCCGCCCCGTCAGGGCTAATAGCATAATAAACGAAAATGTTGCCAATAAGGGTCTTATCTACGTTTTATATGTTTTATGTGTTGCATGTGTCTTATCTCACGAGATAAATAAATATAAGCGCAGAGATAAAATGGCAGCACAGACTCTGGTAATAGGTAATCACGGCCCAGGACTTGTAAACAAAGATAACTGCCACATTCTTTTCTATGTTAAATATATGTCTGTAAATATGAAGTAATATGTTAGTATTTTTATATTTCTGTATTATTTTCATGGCAGATTTGTGCAGGTAGAAGAGTGTTTGTGTATGTAGCAGGGAAGTCACGAGTGTCGGGGTGGCCAGGCTGGTTATCAGCAGACAGTCTTTGCCTCCCCCTCCCCTCCTCTCCGGCCATCCCGGCACTCGCTAACGGTACTTTGCCTGCTGGACAGGTATAAAAGGGCGAGCTCTCGCCATTAGCTACAACAGTCTAGGGCTCGGGCCTCCCGAGCACAGCCTAGGCATCCTCCTCTCCTCCTCTACTTTAAGGGTAATAGCCACCGAAGCCCTCCAGCCTCTCCTAACCCAGGGTTGTGGTCTGTAATAGCAACTGAAGCCCGCCCCTCCTACCTGTACCTTTACTCTCGCCTAGCTCAAGGGAGAACTGAGGTGCCCCTAGAATCCGTACGCGGATTTCTGAACGCACCCGATTAAAGTAGTCACGGCTGCTGCGTTGCGTGCTGCTACCAGAAGTGGAAGCCGGAAACTGGAAATGCGGGGCTCCTTGTATTAACTAGTGTAGTTAAGTCACTGTTGTTGTAAGCCAGAGTGCAATCCAGCGTGTATCTTGTATAATCCAGTGCGTAATTTAGAGTCAAAAGTCTTTGTATATAATAATTGAACCAGTGAAACGTGTAATATTGTAAATTGAACCAATGAATCGTGTAATATTGTGACTGTAACAGTTCTGAAATATATCCAGTAAAACCAAATCTAAGCTTTCATTATAGCATGTGTGACAATTTCCTTGAGTTACACATATCTCCCGAGGCGAGATTAGTTTTGGAAGGGCGTAAACAACAGGCCGCTCAGGAGCGCAGCCGACTTAATCAGATTGTGCCCAAACTAGTTTTGGTACCGTCACCAATTAAGAGACCAGGGTTAGACCCTTCCCTAACTTCTCTGTGCCACTCCTACTGAGTATATAATCAGACCAGGGCTATACAGAAACCTATCCCTGCACTCATAAGCTCTATCAAGTCGCCCGAGAAGACGCCGCTGCTACACCAGAGGGTCCAGCAGTTGATAAACGAGGCTCGGATAGAGCCTCAGCCTCCCGCCTCTGCCCTTTCTGAGCGGAAGCATCAGCTCCTCCGTCAGCTATTCTAGAGGTGAGTGGTTTAAAGCCTGCCCCGATTTTCTGAAGTGTAGGCTTCCCTCGCATACACTGCCAGTAGGAGGGAGATCAGTGGTCCTCCACCTAAGGAACCACTCCTTCAGACGCATGGCTCTCATCCGCCCACAGGGAAATCGTCTCTACCAGCTAGCCAGAGTAGTCCCCTGTGGTAGCATATTACCTCTCCTAATTAGGCAGGTAATAAAGGCAGTGCAAGAGAGGTCAAGTGAGGCCAGCAACCTTAAGCTGCGCCGAGCCGACGACCAAGGCTAACCTGAATTTGAGTAATTCAAAGAATAAGAAGCTTAATTTGTTACAGTTGTGTAAAAATTAAAGACAAAAAATGTTTAAAATAAATAAAAAGATTACTTATTTTAATAACAAAACACAGTATTATTTTACTAATAGTATTTTTAGACCACAGTCGTAGAAGAACAGGTCTGGACACTCGCCTGTCTACCAATGTATTTTGCTTGACCCACTTGTTGTTTGGCTGCAGTTCACCAAATTACCGAGAATGTTCTGCATCTTTGGCGCTGCAGTCAGGGCGGTCGGGTTGAAACTCCGCCCACTCTTTTCCATTGTTTACACAATAAAGAAAATAAAGATTGCTGGAGCCATGCTTTAAAATTGTGAGTGAAGGAAGTATTTCATAAACTGATAAAAAATACGTTCTGATAAATAGTTTATCTTAGTGGGAGGAAAAGGGTGGAGTTTGAACCTGACCGCTCTGACTGCAGCGCCAAAGACGTACAGCATTATCGGTAACTTGTTGAACTGCAGCCAAACAAGGGGGTCAAGTTTCCAGACGAGGGTCCAGACCTGTTATCTACGGCCGTGGTTTAGATATACAGTACATTATTTAATGAATGCAAATAATGCTGAGGTACATGCAATACAAATTTTTAAATATTTTTTTTGCAATATATATGGCACATATTTTGACAAGGTAAACGTAAACTTGCAGACTGTTGATCAAAAAATGTTTTACAGGATGGATAGAAATATCTACCATTTGGCATTTACTACTGTTTGAGCCCAACAGAAAAAATTACCTGTACAACTACAGTAATTTGTTGATCATAACTGTAAAAAACCAAGAAGTTAGATTTTGTAATACTAGCTGTTATTGCACATTATTTGCCATTGTGAATTACTAACGCCATTATTCCAGCTCCATTAGTGCACATTATTGGCAGGTGGACAAAATGTAAAAATGGACGGATACAGAATTTTGTTTTGGTAGGGTTACCGTCTAATTGTACTGGGATAAATCTGATGTTCCTATTAAAAATGTGTGGAAAAATTGCAGCACTATTGTGCAATATGCAATGCCAATATAAAAATCATAAGCACTGCTGCAATAACATAATTTCAATTTACAGATTAATTAATCTTTAGCATATAATTGAAATTTTGGTTTTTAATTTAGGAAAATAATTGGGGACGGGAAAGGAAATCGTGAACCTCTTGCCATAATACCTAGGAATTTTAAAGATCCAGCATAAAAACATATAATGGTTTATTGTTTTTCATGTGACATCTGAAGCTTGAAAACACAGGTTTGACATGGATGTAAGTTTGCATATACAGTAGTGATACAACACACCAGTCCAGTGATGCGAAGCGTGTGCAATCAGATGTAAGTTTATACCAATAATAATTTACAGAATTCTTTTTATTCTTTAATTTCCATTTCAAAATGTGGGTTAAAAATTGTTTTGTTTTGCAACTGTGAAATTTAATATTGCAGTTTAATTTGAGATACTGCGAAAAGTCTTCTGCATAATTATGCGGAAAAAGTCATGCAATCGCAATTCTACTATGAAAAACCCATTGTTAAAGTGTTTTAGAATCCCATGCACCTATTGTTACAAAACCATCTCACAAGTTAGTCATACAGTATTTAAAATTGAAGAGTAAATAGAAGTAGATAAAAGATAAAAGTACAAAGAAATTTAAAAAAAAGCAGTTAGCACATGTTATCAGCATAAATTTAAGTTACGTTAAAATACCCAGCTTAAGGAGTTACCGACACTGTAGAGTGAAAAAAGAAATCACTGTTTCTATATCTGTGTGAATATATGTTTCTTAACACAGAAACAAGAAATTTTATGATCATATATACATTTTTAGTTATAGTTTTGAAGAAAAAAAAAATTGCTGTACCATAGAAGAAATAAAATGACTGTTTATGCAGAGATTGTCAAGTGGTCCAGCAAAAAATATCACAAAATTAACCCTCAAATAGAGTATTGACAGTTCTGTTTTTTAAAAGTACAGTACTACTGTATGGTAACTTCAGATACAAATATATTCAAGTGTCCATGAACGAATTAAGTTAAAGGTTTTACCTTCATATTTATTTTCATAAAAATAATACCACTTAGCAAAGAGTTTACAAGATTCAGAATCATGGCCTGCATTGATTTTCGGACGTATATATAAGAACTTAGTTTATATTATACCAGTACTGGAAGAGTGTTTTCAAAGTCCAACATAATTCAATGTTTTTGTTATTTCCTTAACAAAAAATATATGAATTAGCAAGTTGAATAATTTAGTACCAAAAATTATCCAAAGAAATTATGTAACCTTTTGTATACTACAGTATCAAAAATCAATGCACTTCACTGTAAAAACAGCTCATATTTTGTATGTTGAGTTTTAATATTACCTATTAAAATTATATGTATTTAAATGTGTTTTTGAGTCTAAATCTTAAAGTGAATGGTACACTGACGTTCTGTACTTATCAAATTTTTGGTAAGCTAACTTTTCAAAACACATGCTACCATACTAGGTGTTTCAACACTTAAACAATAGGATACAACACGACGTAATATTGTTAGTATGAGGTTACATTTATGTCAAATGAAGAGAATTTCATCAGTGCTTACCAGTCAGGTTTTCAGTACTAATGAAAGGAAACATTGTGTAAGAATAGAGTAGTGCCTGAATGGAAGTGAAGGGACAAACAGGAGATCCTTGAAAAAACCAGCAGACAAACTGCAATGTAAGATAAAATTCCTGTATGAGAAAACCTGGGTCGACCATGATGGGGATCAAACCCCGACTACACTGTTACACGTACGTATGGTTGAGTTGTACAGACCCCTGTCCCATCACACCCAGTGCATATACACGGGGGTCGACAAAACAAACCAGTAGTGCATTCACACATTAAACTTTACCGTGTTTTGTTCACAAACGAAGAGGTATACGAGCAGTGTGAATGAGCTAAAAGAATGTAAGAGCACAACTACTTTGAACCATTCACTTGTCACTGTGAAAACTGTTAGCAAGTACGGTTGTCCACTTAGCTGACTTTAACTTGGCTGAAATAAAAAACATACAGCAGAGAAATATTTACTTTTACAGGTAGTGGAATTTTTTTTTGTGTAATAATTTTTTTTAATTGGTTTAGTGGCATTTCATTTAAGTTAAAAAATTGTAAATTTGCTAAATACAGCAGTCTTGTTTATGATAAAACATTTCAATTACTTTAGAAACTGACCATTCTGTGCTAGATTCTTCTTTAGATCGTACAGTAATAAATATACTATATACACATTTTGTATTTTTAAAAATTATTCTGAGGGAATTTTGCAGATTTCATATGAACGTTCCGCGTACTTATGAGACTCAAACTGGCAAAACTGGAGCGATGACAACTGCCAGAGGGGGCAAGCACTCACCTGCGATTGCACACGCACGCACTCTGTCCAGCGGGCGCGGGGGTGCGGGCTGCTACTCACGTGCGAGCTGTCTGCCAGCGACGTGTCCTGCGTGCGGTAGATACCGATGGGGATCTCGCATGTCGTCGAGCACAGCTTCTGGTACAGGCGGCCGTACGTGCGGATCCACATGTCGTCTTTTGTGATCTTCATCTGCCGAGCAAATATTGTTTTCCCCACACTTGAAATTGAAGTTCAGTTGTAGGCAGAGAAAAAAAGAGATTTTGATCAGCACTAAAGAGACCTGTGTACCTTGCTTCAACCACAGAAAATTAATTGGGAAACAACATTATGTATTTCTTAGTTAATCAATTTTTAAGATTAATTTCTTGAAAATACATATTTTAAACCAAATTTTTAAAGGAATAACTAGCTGCCACATTGAGAAACAGAATTGTTATGTTTGTATACAAAAAAATTCAATGTTCAAAACAAAATTAAATTTAAAAGTCAAACAAATATCTTTTGATGGTAACATTCCCTAGTAAATTTTATGAAAAATACATTGTTTTGAAAAGTTTTCCTTAATATTGGTCCACAAAGGAGTAATATACTGTATTTTTCACAGATTCCCCAGTTTAACTCTGTGGTTGCAAGCTTAGTATGTAGAGTCCGAAATAGTGATGGTTTGCATGAATTGTGACAAATGAAATGATAAAATATGGAGCAATTGTAAAATTAGATGGGTAGGAAAAACAGGAGTGTTTCGAATAAACCAGCCGACAACTGCAGCAAATGCCACATTTCCCAAATTAAAAAATAGGGATGACAGAACCAGGAATTGAACCCAGATTGTAATAGCTTACACAAGGGCAATAGCAGGGCTGAAGGGTTGCCAACCCCTCCCCCAAATCATCACTAATTTTTCTCAATACTAAGTTACATATGATAAGTGCTCACAAACTCAGTGAATGAAATTGTTCACCTAAGGGAATTATAACTTTAAAAATATTACAATTTCTGCCTGCTGTATATTCTTTGTTTACGTTCATAAGGTGCTTGAATAATACCAATTCGCACCTAAAAAAAATTTCATTAAGTTGATATTACGCACAATAAGGTGCAGCCACTCCCCCACCCCCCTTTTTTAAAAAAACAATAAAATCTTGCACACGCCCCTGCACTGATCGAAGTGAGGGGGAGGGGGTGAGGAAGCAAGTGGTCAGACCACTACACTAATGATGTAACCACACAGGTTGTCAGCAGGAACATATTTAGGAGAGAGACTTTAGTAACTGCAAATGTTTTCTTACATGCCACAACAACAAATTTTCAAGAAATAATTAAAGTAAACATTCTTAACAAAAACAAATTGACTTACTAACACGAAAGTGGCATGGGGTATTTAAGAAATACATAAAATGCACAAAAATTACCAGAAAAATCCACATTATTCTTTTACACATCTCCTGAATTAGCTGAGAAGTAGTTTCAATTCAAGTTTATCTCATTTCAGCTAGACAGTTGATTTTAATTATCTGTATAGCCCAGTGACATGTAAATTGTGACTTCAACACACTGTCATGGAAAAACTACCAAGAACTGACAAATGTTTTAACGCAGGGAAAAATTTAGATTCAAGTATTAAAATATCTACAAAATAAACACTATCATCTAAAGACAAGACAAAACGATGAATATTTTAAGTGAAGAACGCCGCTCAAGTTGTACTATTTAACAATTACAGGGCCAATATTAATTCATTGGTTACTACTGTCCCTGCAAGCATTGTAATGCCAATTTAATTTTTTGGATACTCCTTTCTGGCCCTCTATAGTATAGTGTTTTGGAAACTTTCCCCCCCCCCCCCCAATTATTATTACTTAAGGCATAGATAGGCGAGTGTCAAGACATCCTTCTTAGATTGTGTCGTAACCTCTTTGAAAATACTTTAATAATGCAACAGTGTAATAGTTACTATACAATTGTCAATCCAAAAGTTTAAATTTACATTAGTTAAAGTTATAGATAAAAATTACGAAGAAGTTTTCATCCTGTCTCTGTCTTTTTTTTTATGTAGAAACCTTCCTGGGCACATGGCACATGCACAACAACTCACCAAAGTTTCATCGCAATCGAAAGACAAACACACAGATGTTAATATTTATACAGGATGTCTCTGGAAGAACAGGCAACATTCTGGGAGGTGATAGTACAGGTCATTGTGATCAAAAAAATTCATAAGAACATGGGGTCACTATGCAACGGTTGTCAATATAGTTCCTGTTAAGAGTTGGTAGCAGTGTAATCGACAGTCTTTTTTAGGGTTATCCCTTATGGTGTTGCCTTTTTAGTTCTTCCGGTATGAATGTGCTGCGTGAACGGCCGCGATGTTGTTCGTATCTGTGTATATCGTGAAACATCCACTTTTATAATTAACAGGTTATGGGCCCAGGATGCAATCGTGTCGGAAATAATGCATTTCGCGACTGAAAGTACGGCAATCGCGTCAGGAAGTGTTTAAAGTGTAGCACGAGTTTAACCACAACTGAAAGCATGGCTAGTTCGGGTTCCTTGCCGTCTATAGAAAAACTCAAAGGCACGAATAACTACAATACTTGGAAATTCTTAATGGAACTGTATCTAGCGCATGAAGACTTGTGGGCGTGTGTTGCACCGGAAACTGAGTCGGAAAAACCGGATACGAAGAAAGATTAAAAAGCGAGGGCGAAAATTTGCCTCATGGTACAGCCACACTGTCTCATTCACGTACAATCGTCGAAAACTAGAAGGGAAGCCTGGGAGAGTCTTAAAAAGGCATACGAAGACAAGGGACTGAGTCGGAGATTAGGCTTGTTACGGAGATTGTTTGTTGTGCGGTTAGAAGGTTACCGAAAAATGGAAGAGTATGTTACAGAGGTTATGTCGCTTGCTCAACAGTTGGCAGACATCAGCTCGCCCATTGACGACGAGTTTGTTGGTGTAATTATGTTAAGTTGTTTGCCTACAGAATATGACCCCATGGTAATGGCGTTGGAGAGTTCAGGTGCACAAATAACGAGTGAATATGTTAAAAGCAAGTTACTTCAAGAAGATGCCAAGCGCTCTGTCGGGGATCAGCAGCACCATAGCGATGCAGCATTCTTATCCAGCGGCAAAAGTCGTGTATCTTCACAGGTAGGAAGTAGCACATATGTCAACAAATCCAAGAATAAAATTGGTTTTAGATGTTTCAGCTGTAATGAGCCTGGTCATATAGCTCGTTACTGTCCAAAGCAGGGAACTAAGGGTAAAGGGCAGGGTGACTGCTCACTGTTGACAGCACTGTCCACAAGTGAAGATGAACATGCTTGGTATGTGGACTCAGGTGCTACCAATCATATGACGAATTGTAAAGACTGGTTGAAGAACTATAATGAGATTACTAGTAAAGATGTTACCTGTGCCAACAATGAAAAACTGTGTGGTTTTGGTGTAGGAGATGTAAGTGTCAGAATAGACAAGGAAGGTCATAAAACAATAAAGAATGTCACATACGTGCCAAATCTGACGACAAATCTCCTATCAGTTAGCGCCATGGTTAAAAGAGGTATGGTAGTGACGTTTACTGCAAAAGGTTGCCAAATATACCAGGAAAGTGACTGTAAGATTTAAGGTGATGTCAAAGTAACTGCATCTGAAGTTGGTGGCATTTATAAATTGGATGTGATATCTGACACAGCAAATTTTGTAATGGAGAAACAGATGCAGGCATTGTGGCACAGAAGACTGGGCCATCTGAGTGAGCGAAACATGAAACTTCTTCGTGACTGCATGGCTACAGGAGTGATATTCTCTGATGAAGAAGCAGAACCTTGTATTTCCTGTCTGAAGGGAAAGCAATCAAGAAAACCGTTCAGTAGAAGTGGAGCAAGAAGAGCCACACACAAGCTAGGGCTCATACACACAGACTTGTGTGGTCCCATGGAAGAGGCATCTCTGAATGGTGCCTATTACCTGCTGACATTCATTGATGATGCCACAAGGAAAAACTTTGGTTACTTCCTCAAATCTAAAAGTGAAGTCACATGTAAATTCAAGGAATTTAAGGCTCTTGTAGAAAATGAGACAGGAATGAAAGTGAAAGTTCTGCGATCAGACAACGGAAAAGAATATGTCAATCATGCACTTCACGATTACCTATTGTCAAATGGCATGCGACATCAGCTGACAGTAGATAACACTCCAGAACAGAATGGAGTGGCAGAACGAGCTAACAGAACAATCATCGAAAAGGCCTGTTCGATGCTCCAAGACTCAGGCTTGGGAAAACAGTATTGGGCTGAGGCAGTCAACACAGCCGTTTACCTTAAAAACAGATCACCAACCATGGCACTGAAGAACATGACACCAGAAGAAGCGTGGACAGGTGAGAAGGTGGATCTGAGCAATCTTAAGAGTGTTTGGCTGTTTTGCTCATGTGCATATCCCAAAACCAAAAAGAAAAAAATGGGATGCAGTGAGCCAAGAAGTGATATTTGTTGGTTACTGCAAGGACACAAAGAGTTACAGGTTTATAGACCCAAAGAAACCTAAGAGAATTTGCAAAGCTCGTGATGTTACATTCATTTAAGAGGCAAGCATGAAGTCCAGAATCATAGAACCAAGAAGTGAAATTAGTCATGCAGGGGAAGCATCTCAGTCAGCAGTGATTCCTGTACAACTACAGTGTGACACTGCCACAGAACAGCTGAATGACAGTGCATCTGAAGATTTTTTGGGATTTCCTCAGCCAGTTGATTATGTAAGTTCAAACACTGAAATTCATGGTGGTGCGGGGCACAGCAGTCAGCAAGAGACTACCGCATCTTCAGATCAAGTCAGAAGATATCCAGCAAGGGAGAGGCATGCAAGGGATTTTCCAGACATGGTGAA
>PNEQ01097630.1:13519-37595 GCA_003012365.1 Medauroidea extradentata
GTTAAGGATGCACTTGAAAGTGATTTGAAGTCTGAGTGGCAATCTGCAATGCATGAGGAATATAATTCCTTGCTTGAAAATAAGGCATGGGCCTTAGTTGATCGACCAATGAACAAGATGATAGTGAAGAACAAATGGGTATTCAAGATTAAGCGAGCAGCAGATGGCATGGTTAGTCGGTACAAAGCCAGACTTGTTGTGAAAGGATTCACTCAAGAACATGGTGTAGATTACGAGGAAACTTTTTCACCTGTTGTGAGGAATTCCACCATCAGGATGCTGCTGGCATTGGCTGCAGAAATGGACTGGGACATTGATCATCTTGATGTTACGACAGCATTTTTGAATGGTGACCTCGAGGAAGAAGTCTACATGGAACAACCAGAGAACTTTGCTGTACAGGATCATGAAACAAAGGTATGTCTGCTTAAAAAGGCTATTTATGGGTTAAAACAATCTTCCAGGGTGTGGAACAAAAAGTTGCATGCTGCACTTGTAGAGATAGGCTACAAGAGGTCAGAACATGAGCCCTGTGTATACAGCAAGGTCAGTGAGAAGGGTATTGTTGTTGTTGCTGTGTATGTTGAAGATTTTGTAATATTCTAGTGATAAGTCGGAGAAGGCCAGACTCAAAAATGAAGTAATGTGCAGGTTTAAGTCCAGTGACCTTGGCGAAGCAAGTAACTGTCTTGGAATGAGAATTAGGCGCGACAGGAACAAGGGAGAGATCTATGTGGACCAGCAGAAATACACTGCTGAATTGTTAGAAAAATTTGGTATGGTGGACTGTAACCCTGTCAGCACCCCACTGGATATCAACTATAAATTCAGCAAAGTTAACGAAGTCAGCAAGGAGCAAAGATTTCTCACACTTACCATACCAGTGCTTGATAGGTTCTCTTATGTACTTGGCAGTGTGCACAAGACCAGACATTGCACATGCTGTCAGTATGTTAAGTCAGTTCAACACCAAATACAATGAAGAACACTGGAGAAGTGCAAAGAGACTGCTGAGATATTTGAAGGGCACCCTGAGTCACTGCCTTGTTTTCAAGAAAACTGAAAAATCTGTTCAGGGATTTGTTGATGCAGACTGGGCAAATGACGAGCAGGACAGGCGGTCATATACAGGCTTCGTGTTTCGGCTGGGAGGTGCTGCTGTGTCATGGGAGTCGAAGAAACAGCGTACTGTGGTTTTGTCAAGTACTGAGGCAGAGTATATGGCCCTGGCAGAAGCTGCTAAGGAGGCCATTTACATCAAAGGACTTCTCAATGAACTACTAGGGAATTCAGTGTGCGTCTAACTGTTCTGCGACAACCAGGGAGCTCAGAAGCTGGCTTGCAATCCAGTGTTTCACAACAGAACAAAGCAGATAGATGTACGCCATCACTTCATCAGGGAAGCTGTTGAGAGTAAAAAGATCAAACTTTCATATGTGCCGACTGAGAAGATGATTGCAGATGTGCTGACCAAAGGAGTGACTAGTGCTAAGCATTGTGTTTGTGTTGATGGGTTGGGTGTGAAGCCTGTCAATTAAGGGAGAGTGTTAGAGTTGGTAGCAGTGTAATCGACAGTCTTTTTTAGGGTTATCCCTTATGGTGCTGCTTTTTTAGTTCTTCCGGGATGAATGTGCTGCGTGAACGGCTGCGATGTTGTTCGTAACTGTGTATATCGTGAAACATCCACTTTTATAATTAACAGTTCCATTTGAATGTAAACATCGATAAGCTCTAAAAATACTGTTATTGTTTATTTGCAGTTACGTTCCTCGTTTATGTCATAAGGAAATTGTGATACATAACGAATAGCACACTATATAATTTTTTTTTCCCATAGCTGTAATAACAAGATTACAATACACAACTATTTTGTTTCATGTCATGTCAAACACAACATTCAAGTTCACAGTCCCCATCAGTTGATTAGCTGTGTATTTAAACACGTTTCCATGGCTACGCATTGCCTCCTTGATTGTGACATGACCTGTCACTGCAAGGAGAAACATAACTGCAAATAAAACAATAACAATAATTTTAGAGCTTATGATCAATGTTTACATTCAAATGGGCCATCTCGACAACCATCCCATATTGACCCCATGTTCACAAGAACTTCTTTGATCACAATGACCAGTACTATCACCTTTCAGAGTATTGCTCTTTCCTCTTGGGGCATCCTGTATATGCAGAAGAGCTGCAATACAGAGTTAATCGAGGAGTTACTTCAACTCGCTCCGTACTTATTTCGGTTCTGGACTATGGCCTAAGACGGAGTTCTTGACACTCGACTATCTATTAACGCTTTCATAATTTTACCTTACTGACCCCTTTAGTTCAATAAGTACCCGTAATCGCTACAACCAAAGTTGCAAAGTAGTGCTATTTGTCTATTTCATTAGGAGTTTATATACAGATACCATGTCTTATCTGTCCATCTTTGAAGTTGTTAAAAACTGTGGCATCTTTACTACTTGGTGTATATTTCAATATTTAAAAAGTGAACAATTATTTTCTATTGGTAAATATATAAATATATCTTAATATATAAAATGAAGTGTCAGTGTCCTGAAACACTCACTCACTCGTCAACGCACAGCCTAAACCACTGGACCGAGAACCATTAAATTTTGAGGGAAGCTTCCACTTGCCCCGTAGGCACCCACTAAGAAAGAATTTTTCGAAATTCGATAATTAAGGGGGTGAAAAGGGATGAAATGTGTTTTAAAAGAATCCTTGATATCTCATTAACCGGGATTGCTATCATAAATTTTTTAACTTCATATTATTGCCCAATGAAATGCACATTTGAAAATGTTTCGATTTTGCGAAATTAAAAAATTAAGGGGGTGAAAAGCCATAAAATGTGTTTTTCATTAACCTGTGATTTCTCCTAAACCATTTCAAATAGTGAGGTGATTTTTTTTAGAATGATGCTTAAGTAAATATCTAAAAAGTGCTTTTACGATTTTTCGAAATTCGTCCTTCAAAGCTCTTAAAAATATATAACCTGTTTTTTTTTAATTAATCCAACTTATCTTCTAAACAAGTGGAAATATTGAAATGGTTTTTGCTTTAAAATAAATCTTACGTTAATATAAAAAAAAAATTAATTTCAGGATTTTTTTGAAATTCGTCCTTGAAAGCCGTTAAAAAAATAAAATGTGATTTCATATAATCATCTGTACCGCTTATACCCGTTGAGATATCGATGAGATAACGATGAAGCTTATGTAAATATCTACAAATAAAATCCAGGTTTTTATGAAATTCGAAAATTAATTAGATGAAAAGCAGTAAAATGTTACAGTCTTCCGAAAAAAGAGAATGATCACGGAGAAATAATTCAACAGTCGTTTCTTTTTGCCAACCTACTCATAAATAAAACCTCTTTGGACTGTAGCCACTACATATGAAAGAGTTATCAAAGCATGCCTTTAACATTCACTCAGGTAATGTATAAAGTTTGTGGTTTGGAAGGGGTGGGGTTACGGGTTCGTATCCCGTGCAAGACTTTGCGATGGTAATTATTATGACATCATACGAGCATATTGCACGTGCTCTTTAGACTGAGCTAAAACAGTTAATTATAGTTCACTGTTATTGAGTATGCTAGCTGTTAAATGCCTTCATCACATATTTTATCCAGAGTTACTGTTTGCATTACATAATTTCACACGGGCAACGCCGCAGCCGGCCGGCTAGAATATGTGTGTGTGTGTGTATATATATATATATATATATATATATATATATATATATATATATATATATATATATATTAGAGAGAGAGAGAGAGAGAGTTATATATATAAACGTATCATTAAAATTTCTTAATGTGTTACAAATTAATGTAGTACAGATATAAGGTTGCTGATTGTAAATGTTTACTGCAATAACTTGAACTACCATTGACATGGTATGTACTAATATGTATAAAAAAATTTTTTTTACATGAATATTGTAGGATTTAAGTTTCTTTTTTTTCTTTCATAAAACAATTCCAACTTCGTCAGTAACCATGAAGGTACGATATAAGTTAGAAGTAAGTTTGTTTCAAAAACCACGCCTATTTCGATTGAAGTTTGAAATACATAACTTCAAACCATAATTTCTTTTACTAATAGCACAAAAATAAATACTGAGTAATAGAACTGTTCACCTTGTTTAAAGTAAAATCACTTTCTTATGTTGTTATTACACTCTTTCTATGTGTATACAGTAATTGCTTCAAAAACTTCGGTCAGAAGATAATTCTAAAAGATGCAAAAATAAAGAGAAAATAGGATGAAGTATTATTTTTAGCAGTAAATACAGTTTATAAAAACCCTACCCTACCTCATCACATTTACAATTATTACGTTCTCACATATGTAGCTTATGTATCACATGCAGTATCATGGAAAATTTTACAGCGGTCTCAAATATATAATTTTACTCGAGTTTATTATGCAAAATGTATAACTTTCTCAAAACCTGCCATGCATGAACCACACTACTTAGGTTGCAGCAATGATGGTGACATCACGAACTAATGGGATCAATAAGGGTACCAGATATTTGAGTAAGTTTCAAGAACTCTTCTTCTAGGCTGTGCTCTGGACTGAACAATGTATAACAAACTGATCTAAAGAAGCAGAGGGCGCCGGCACTTACAGACGTGAGGAAACCAGAGCCGGGTGCCTGGTCGATACCAAGCAGCAGCCTCACGAACGTGATCACGTAGTCCTTGACGAATGCCTGGTACAGCAGGGTGTCCAGCATACTGGCGCTGAAGACGCTGCCCGCCGCGAACGGCAGCCGGAACATGTAAGATATGTGCGAGCCCCGTTCCTTTTCCCTCTGTGGGTCAACAACACATCTGTAATTCGGCGCTCGTAGTGATGCCACAGTTCAAGCGGCCATCTCGCCTTTTGGCACAGGGCAGAGTATGAGAAGTTTGGTGGCATGCAAGCAGCGTACAGTAAATTCCTGTTAAACGTAAAGTTACTGTCTTTATTTTATTACTTTATTGTTTCTTTATTTTATACACTTACAGGTGTTTAATGTGCTACTAAACAGCTTACAGACTTGGAAGAGGTAGGTACATGGAAGAACGAGGAAGGG
The DNA here is from genome assembly GCA_003012365.1 of Medauroidea extradentata. NCBI lineage: Eukaryota > Metazoa > Arthropoda > Insecta > Phasmatodea > Phasmatidae > Medauroidea > Medauroidea extradentata. The sequence continues at coordinate 18,623 of PNEQ01097630.1, forward strand.
AATCACCTTGGGCCATATTTAGGAACTACCCTAGCAAATGCAGTAAATTCAGAAAACACAAACGTTGGAATCAAAATCTATCTGAATAGCCGGAGATTGGAATTAAGTAATTGCATCACATTTCTAGGTATATAACAGTAATATTTCTTGACTCCACTAGTATTTTATTAATGACTTCAGCCCCGGGATGTAGTGTAGCCCAGAGATGGCCCCTAAATGGGAAAGTTAGTAACTGTGAACTATTTTTATTGAAAATAATTAGGTAATTTATAAATCATTTCATTTTAACCTTTATCAGAACAGTTTTCATAACAATGTTAATTTCTTGATTTACAATTTAAATGATTCTATTTGTCTTTTAGTTATTTTTCAATGTACGTTTCGCTAAAATTAAACGTCTACAAAGAGTATTTAATGAAATTTTATATTAACTGTTAAAGCTTGGAGAGTGAGAAGGACAGATATACCAAGCTAAATTTATACTTTCGAAGAAAACTTCTTGTACTTTACTGCAAGACCGGCCTATAAAGACGACAGTTTAGAAATTGGTGCCATATTTGGTTGCAACCAATGTAATAACAGTTCTTGATTGGCCCTATACATTTTGAATTTAATGTTTCTTTCACTAGTAACAAAATGATTACTTAATATAAACATATGTATGTAATTTGTATGAAAACTTAACTGTTAATACTTGCACTTGATTGCAAATATTACCACTTTAAAATTTTGAGTTGATTGCCAAAAACATAATACTTTTAAAATTGATTCCTCTAATGGCCACGGGGTGGCACCACTGATGGGCGACACCAGCAGTTTAGCCTGCGAAGTTGAGGAGTTTGGTTAGCAAGATGTAGGCCGAGACGGACATGTGTTTGTCGAGCAGTCGCAGAGTAGTAATTTGTTGCCGAGACGTAGGCTGTGAAGGTAGCTTTGCAGTTCACAAGATGGGAAGTTATTTTGATCACTGTTAGTCAAGTTGAGCATGTGAAAAATTTCTTTGTGGTTCACTCGAAGGGTGCTCTCGGCAGTCAGTTTCGAAGTTGATGTAATAAGTCTGGAATGTTGTGACATTAGTTGAACCCCAAATTTACTAGAGTTCGGCCAAATTTAATTCCTCTCTACGTTGTCAGAACCCACGCCGCTTTTATGTTTGATGAGAAGCTGAGGTAGCTGTGGATGTGTGGCTGCGAGGCTGGACGCACCACACGGTTAAGATAATTGTTCCGAATACTGCATATTTCAATCAGTTCTGTACTTTCGACTGAGCCAGTGTTTGCTATCATTGTTTTATTTGGTGGACTGTGAGCTTAATTTTTCGTAATAGAGAAATAAACAGTTCGGTATCCACAGTTGCTGCAAGATTACGAATGACTTATACAGAGAAGAAGCTTGACAACACTGTACAATGAACCTCGCTATTGTACTATACTGGCCATGTGAAAACGTGCACAGGTTGGAACAAGTTATGTATAATGCTGTCATTAACTGTCTATTGGAATACCTATGCAGGCAGTGACGTATAAAGAATTTCTTAATTCAAAGTATAAATTAAAATACTCTTATAAACATAATACAGCTTGTTCGAAAATTATCTTCACAAATTTGATTACTTATATTTCAGAAACTGGAAAAGATAGAAAAGTGTGGTTTACGGCACAATATTAACACACACCTAAAGTTTGTTTGGTGTACATTTGTACACGGTAGTCCATGACGGAAATGTTCACGCCTCAGCAGATGGCGCAGAGCGCAAACTGATTTATAGAGACCAAATCTGACACCCAGATTCAGCAGAAGTTCTTAACACGTTACAGAAACATGACCTCGTCATGTTCAACCATCAAAAAGTGGTAGACGAGGTTTAACTAAGAAAACCGGAAGTGTCATGAAGAGGAAGAATTAAGGATGACGAAGTGTAAGAGATGCACATGCGGAACGGGTGTAACTCACATTTATTTGGAGTCCCACCAAATCATTCTGCTATGATTATCGACAGTTGCAGGCACAAGACATTGAAGCTGCATGCGGACAAGGTGCAGTTCCTGCGTGTGCCTCAACCTGATGATACATCAAAGCACAAAGCATTTGCAGTTTAGATGCTGAGTCACATTTATGACAACCCAAACTGTCTGAAAAAGGTACTGTTCACGGACTAAGCTTGTTTTTATGTGTCCTGGATGGTAAACTGCCACAATGAGAGGATGCTGGGCACTGAGAACACCCACTTTAATAAAGAAATTGTGTCAGACAGTTTGAAGGTGAAAGTGTAATGCGGTCTGCTGCAAGACTGTGTAGTGGGACCTTTCCTCTGCACAGACCTAAAAAACCTTGACTTCTTTTGATAAATCTGCTGGTGAAAGAAGGATTGATGGATGGCGCATGAACCGCAGTGTGGATTATTGCAGGGCTGGGCACCTCTGGGTGTTGTGGTGGTGTTCTTGGATGTGGTTGGCTGAAGTTTTGCTTGGACTTGTTTATTGCTGAGGTTTGGCGGGCGTCTGAAGATTAGTCTGGGAGGCTTAAGGAACAGGTTTTGAGTTTGTGGTGCAGAAGCAAGAATTTTGTGGCCAAATTTAAAAATAGTTTTCAGTTTGTTGATGTTCTCATGATATGGGGTATTGAGAGGTTGATTTTTGTAACTGTGTTGGAAACAGCTTGGCAGATTTGGTTGTGAACTAGGTTTTCAGGGCAGCCCTTGTCAATGAAGGCTTTGGCTATTTGTTCACACTGTTGGTTAATGTTACTACGTTTGGAGCATACACATTTGCAGGGTTGCTACAGAATTTCTAGATCAAATTTCCTTGACTTTTCCAGGTTTTCCAGATAAAAATTATGAATTTCCAGTCATTTTTGTGGAATTTAAATTCTAGATAACTTAACTTAAAATGTTAAAATAAATTTAATTTGCATGACTACTTTAAAAAACTTTTTATAAATGCACAACAGACAGTTACTTGTATTAGATACACTCAGTTACCACAATCAAGAGAACTTTAATAAGTTATAATTAACTGAAACTATTTTTAAAATGAATAGCTAAGATAACATTTTCATACACTGAATGGTTGTGCAACTGTCCAAAAGTCAATTGCTAAGCCTGCAGCCATGACGATGCAACTCCAGCCCAGAAGTCAAGCTAGTCAACTAGACAACGACTGCAAAAGCTTGCAAACTCCTATTGCTAAGCCTAAAGTTTGTTCTACAATTTCGAATTTCCAGTCACCAGAAGCAATTTCCCTGACTCTTCCAGATTTTCCCTGTTTACCAGACTTGTAGCAACCCTGATTTGGCTCTGGTGGTGAGATTGTATGGTAGGCATTTCTTGACATGGTGTGGGTGGTTGCTGTCTAAATGGAGGTATTGCAGGTTATTGGTCTGCTTGGTGTATAGAGGTGTAAATGGTGCCATTGTGTAGGCTTAACTGAACGTCTATGAATATTAAATGTGTTTTTGAGTATGACCAGGTGAATTTGAGAGGGCTGTGAGTATTCAGGCTTTCCAGAAATTGAATGAGAACGGTTTCTGTAGAGGTCCAGATCATGAAGATGTCATCGATGAAACACATCCAGCAAAATGGTTGGGTGGTCTGGTGGCGGAGGAAATTAGTTTATAGTTTTTCTATGAACAGATTAGCATAGGATGGCCCCATTCAATGTTGCACAACCATGAAACAATGTGTTCGTCCTTTTAGACGTGTGTAACTATCTAGAAATACCAGCCAGGGAGTACCTCAATCTTCTGTCTATTTATTTCATTGGTTTAACCTAGCTGCCAAAACCTTCGTCACATACATTGACTGTTTAAGTGTGTATGTTGGAACAGTTTGTATTTAAAGATCTGCAATCAGACATCATGTTGCAGCAGGGTGGTGCCCTTCCTCACTAGACCTTGGTAGTTACGACCATTTAGACCACACATTTTCAGATCGCTGGATTGGTGGAGGAGGGCTTATTTCCTGGTCCCCCCCCCCCCCCCAAGGTCTCCTACGGGACTTTGTGAAGGATGTGGTCTACAAGACCCAAGTGTGGGACCTGCAGGGCCTGAAAGCTCACATAACAGCAGCAAATGAATACATTAATGAGGACATGTTAGGCTGGACATGAGCAGAACGGGAATGTTGCTTGGATATTCTACATTGTCAAGACGGTGCTCACATTGAACTTAGTAAAAAGGCTATTAAAACTTTGTGTTTGTGTGAACATCGTGTCACGAACCACATCCTGCTTTCTTTTCCTGTTTCTGAAATGTGAGCAATCAAAGTTATAAAGATAATTTTGGAACATTACATATAACGTACAATGTGTTCAGTATGAAGTACACAACTCTATGATTCTTTTAATGTTATTTATGCATATTGAGATTTTACTGTAGTTTTCATTTCCTAGAAGTGACATAACTATATGTTGATCTAAATGCCACCACTCTGAAACAGCTTATCTTCCCAAGAGAAAATTTTCTAACAAATAGCAAAGATATAACATAAATACAGTACAAATACTGAAAACTATTTTGTTCTGACACTGACATTAGAACTGACTGTCCAGAAAATGACAAAGAACCAACAGAAGATCACGGGAGCTGCTTGCCTGGAGCTATTTTCAAAATTAAAGGTTCAGAAGTGAAGGATTTATAAGTGTGACCTTGATGAGTGCATCAACTAACATATAGCCATTACTCTCCAGACACTGAAATACTACACAAGCTTACCATTGAACAGTTTTACTAAGAAATTTCAAACTGTGAAAATATAGTTTCACTGGTGAAGATAATTTCTATTACGTATATCTGAGTTTCACAATGGTTATACAGTATTCACAGTTAGCTATGGTAGGACTAGTTTACGAGAACAGATTGAGAGTAAGAAGAAGATACGAAACCATAGATGTTATCAAAGGAAGGCAAATTACATGAACCTAAGGAGGATCATAGTACAAACAGGAGAAAGTGAAGAACAAACAATTGTAAGCCTGTCTGTAGGCAGAACACTAATAATAATGATGATATTCACAGCTATGAATATCCGTAAATTCAATTTTTACCTAAGTTGGAGGATTCTGAAACTAATTTTAAAATATGTATGTGCGTGTGTCTTTAACAGTGATATTTGTACTCGTCTGATATGTAATTTTCCTACACTGTCACAATGGGCACATGACAAATAGTTATGTATTTTTATAACTAAAAAAACACACAAATTTTTTTTACTAAACTGCAACACATTTGAAGCCTGTGGTAGGGGGGTAGTGGCCTTGATAAATTTGGTCAATGTATCAAATTCCTTTAATTGTTTATGAATGGGCTATATCTGGAGGCACATAAACAGCACAACCATTCATCGGCATCATAAGCATTTGATTTTTGGGGGGGGGGACATCACTGGTAGAGAAAGTATACGTATAATCTAAGTAATAAAGGGGTGGGTAGGTGTCCTCCACCGGGAAATTTTATATTTTAAGGTGCAAAATGCTGCTATTTAAAGAGTTTCTGCATAAAAATATTTAATATACAACTGAAGGAAATCTTAACCTTAAAAAATCTTAAAAACTACAAAATTTTTTTGGGTGGGACGTGTCCCCTCCTTCCCCCCCCCCCCATTTACGACGCCCCTGCAACCATTTAATGTAACTATAGACAGACTGTGCACAAACTCATAAAGTAAATTTTGTGTGGTATGTAACTGTTGATAAAAAATTATTATCACTAGCTTAAAAAATTTTCCTGCTTACTACGTACCAAATTTACACAGGTCATCTGAAAAATGTAGTAACAGGGTTATACTGGACTTACATTCCCTAGTGTACGTGACAAACCACAACTGAAAAGTAAATTATAGGGCAAGAAGTGACGACAAGTAAATCATGTATGTTATACACAAAATAAACCCTTTTTTATTATTAATAATTAGAAACATCTTTTTAAATGCTATTTCCTGTGAAATGAAGCAACAAAGAATATATCTTGTAAATTTGAAAACAATAAAGTTTTTGTCCAACGTTTATACATTAAGACGTTCCGAGGGAGATCCTATGAACTTCCCTGAATAGTCATCGCAAGTTTACTGTATAAGAAGCTTCCACGGATATTCTGCTCACCAATTCTGAGTAGGCACTCGCACAAACCACCTTAAAAGAAACATTTAAATTTCTCAAAATAACAAAGATTTGTGAGAAGTGCTCACTGACGCCCTTCAAACCACCTTAAAAAGTACATACCCAGAAATTTACTGAAAGTATACCAACACATACTCAAAAAGGAAATCGTAGAAGCATCCTAGAGATATCCAGGAAATGATGATTTTCTGGCGGTATAGCTGCTAACAGGTATTTGTCCATACAAGGTCAAATATTAATAAGATAAATAAAAAGTCTTGCACAGAAATTAATAGAGATTTTAAAAATACTGCTTCAAAAACTTTAAAATTTACAAGTTACATTCTGAAATTAAATTAACAGTATTTACAAAATACTAATTTAGTAACTTTTGAAATACCATACATAATGGATAATATTGTACTGTAATTAACATTTTTTTTTAACAAAACTTATATATTTCTAAAATACTGCATCAAAACCTTATAAACGTATATTACATTGTAAGATAAATTGTGTTTTGAAATTTCCAATAGTACTGTATCCTTGTAATGTGGAATCCAAAATTTTAGCTTTGGTTGAATGCCTTATTGAAAGATAGGCTTTAAAAAATAATAGGTATATTCCCTGAAGTAGTACTAGATTATTTTACACACGTTAAAGCAACCTGGTATACAATTGAAATATTTGTGTTTAGTACAGTTATGCATTGGGCAGATACAAGAAACCAAAAAGGTTTTCTAGAGAATTTAGTTTAGCATGTAATGATTGTGGTTACCTGTTGCAGCAACTCAGTAGCTACAAGACCAAGCTTCTCATACTCTCAAACATGTGACAGAAGTTATACTTTAACAACTTTGCAGTAAATTTTGACAGTTCTGAGGATGTGTTATCGGTTTACAAGACGTTAACTATGTACTAATTTGCATAAAATGGAAGCTCGTTAATATAAAACATGTTATTATAAAAGTTCTCATTAATAAAGTGGTTTTCTTTCCTCTTGAAATGAGATGAAACATTAAATTTTAAGTTAAATGCTCAATAATAATTTCCTTTATGCATAAACAATGCAATATCATGTTCTCGTGTCATAGGTTAAATGATGTCATGCTGGTAATAAGAATGTTCGTATTTTGGAAATAAACAGCACGAAAATATATTTACAGACTTTTTGATTTTTGCAATCACATGTTAATATAAACCTCATTCTTACAAAATGTACACATTTACATCACATCCACTTAGTATTACTTAGTCACTTAGTCATAATGTGTAAGAAAGTTTACTGTACTGACACTGATATTTCAGGTTCATTTTAGAACAAAAGTACTGAGTGATATTGCATCAGGTCCCCCCTAATTCTCAAAATTTACTGCAGTTATGTGAAACTGAATATACTAACATATTAAACCAACAACAGTAAAAACACAAATTTTACACTAGCTAACTTTAGCTTTATTGTATTTGCCATAATTTTTTGAAGTCTCATTGAAAGATCATAGGTGGCTCTCATTTTAAACAGTTATTAATCCATTCTGCAAGATTTTTCAAGGTGCTTAGAGTGGAATTCATAGTCAAAGGCGTGTTTGGCAAATACGTAGTTTTGGTGAAGTAAAGCTCATTCTTTAAGCATTACATGTTTCAACGATGAATTCATAAACCTCTACTTTATGAAGTGATACTTAAACAAGCTCTGCTGAAGACGTACTCGATAAAGAATCAAAATACGTACTATCGCTACAATATCAGTACCAACATGGCACAACTAAACTTGTATTTTATTTACAGCAGTTATCCAGTTTAATTAATTATTTGGTTACATTTACCCATCAGTTCCACTTTAAAGTATGTACTTTTATTTTATTTTAATACATGTTAAAAATTAAATAACAATAGGGACAAGTTTTGAAACTTGCGTTATAAAAGCAACAAATTCCTACTCACTAGCTATATTAGTAAGAGGGTATACCGGTATTAAGCAGAACCATTTTCATGGAAGTACGCCATTGCAACAGAATGTTGCAGAGTCACAGAAAACCATAGCAAAAGAAATAATTAAATACAAAAGAAAGTCAGTATTAGTTGTAGTCAACACAAAGCAGAACATTGTGGACATACATCAATGCTGCACTACACTGTCACACAAAACCAAAAACCCGACAAGAAAACAAGATCTTGACTTAAGGGTGTTCAAGTGGCAAAAATTCATAATTTTATATATTTGCATGGCATAGTGTTCGTTTTATAGACGTAACTTGTGACTACATTTTCAACTCATAAAAATTTTTTAGCTCTCACAGTTTTTCCATAGCAGCATGCCAAAGTCAAAATTTGCAAGTTACGGGAACATAGAAATAACGAAAACCAAATGTATTACTCAAATAAAATAATTTACACTGAAATTAGATGTTATAGGCAATATGCTAAAATATTTTAAAAAACACACAACAGTCCCTTTGTATTTTTTTAAAAAAATTGCCATAAATGAAGTAAATTCTCAAAATTTTCAAATTTTTTTAAAAAGTGCAAAGGAATCTCATTGTGTTTTTTTTAGCATATTGCCCATAATATCTAATTTCAGTGTAAATTATTTCATGCGTGTAAAACACTTCGTTTTTGTTATCACCATGTTCCTGTAACTTGCAAATTCTGACTTTGTCATGTCATTATGGGAAAACTATGAGAGTAAATTATGAATTTTTGCCACTTGAACACCCTTAAGGGGCATGGCAAGGTATGATGTCGAGCAGACGACTGGAATACTCAATCGTCAATAAAATCTGAACTACTCATCAAAATTCAATGAGATTTTTTGCAGACTAGACATTTTATCAGCGGACGTTTATTTATATAGCACTATGCGGTAGTGTGCTTTACTTTAGAGTAAAAATTAAAAACCGTTTTTACAAAAATATGACCTTGAAATCAGAAAATCTACAAAAAAATGGAAAACTGTTGTTTTTATAATTTTTAATATGATAATATCAAGGTCTCTATAAAAACTGAAAGTCAAAAATACTTAATTTTTGATTTCAATACAATTTTACTACCTGAAAAACTCTGCGCGAGAGGTTTACAGACGCTACATAAATAAACGTCCGCTGATCAAATATCTACCCTGCAAAAAAATCTCATCAAATTTTGATGAGTAGCTCAGATTTTATTGACGACTGAGTATTCCAGTCGTCCGCTCGACATCGTACCTTTCCATACTCCTAAAGCTAAGACTCCAGTAAAACATATCTCTTTTTGTTTTTACCGTACATACTATGTTTTCCGGAACAACATCATATTACAACTGTGTACGGCCACAACACTCAAATTTATTATTCACTTGCATTGCAAAAATCTTACAGAGTAATATTCAAGGGAGCACTTACACAACGCCCTACTCTCATGGTCTACAGAAGAGGTGCAGATACATGGGAAACTTCATAAGAGGGTTCCATTGTACAAGAATCATAGCTGATGTATCATTGTATGGTTTCGAAGCAGTCCTGAACTGCAGTAGTGTATGCATTCAGGAGTTTTTGTGAAAATGAACAAGCAAAAAAAAAAAAAAAGTGTCTAGTGATTAAAATTGAAGTGCGAAAAATTTCTGGCAAATGGTAGATAGGCTCATGCACACTTTCTGATAGATCACAAACCATTATTGGTTTTGTTTGGGTCAAAACCAGAAGCTCTCACAACAAGTTCACAGACGCTGCTAAATATGGGTGGTGTGTACATGTATGCTCAGATGCACAAGTATAGGGTAGTTCAGGATAAAGTGAGCACTTTTTGAAACTCTAGTTACGTTTATATTTTCAGATTTGTTATAGTTTCCTGTCATATTTTAATGTAAACAAAGCAACCTTGACGCGCTATTACTAATGCGCTATGTAAGGGGGAGGGGGGAACGGAGCGACACAACTATGCTATTGTTATTAAACGATGCAGAGGTTAAAAAAAATAACGTCTGGAACTGCTCCTTATTCTTTGCAGCTACCTTCTATTAGCAGGGGCATTTGCACCAGTGGCGAGTGATGACGACGATAACTGCTCAGCAACTTATAATTTTGTTGTGCCTGGATGGAAGCTTTGTTTTTGCTGTCTTTTTTTAGGGTTAATTTAGTTGAACTACTACCAACAAAAAGACAGGTATATCTTACTTACTGTTATTTATTTGTTGTTCTGAACAAGATGTTTCTTAATAAGAGTTGGCCACGGCAAACAAACAAGAAATAAAGGATAACAGATGACGTTAAAAAGAAACATTCCATAGAACCAACTAAGCTCTATGCCCTAAACTGTCTGCAGTCGTTTGGAGTTCTGCATATTATAGTTGCTACTGCGGAGTGTCTGCCCAAGAATTTCAGCTCAACTTGACATCATATGTAGCTCGGTACCGCGATTTACAAACTTTAGTATTCACGAGCTGATACTTAACCCACTAAGGAAGACGGTTACAAGGCCACATTGTGCAACACATGTAGTTACACTAATACTACTTCCTACAAAGTTTCATGATTAAAAGTTTCAACAAAGCCTCTAGCTTGAGCGATTCCGCCACCCAGGATTTCAATTCCCAGCGCCAGTGTTCCCTTACACTTCCAGCCTGCACCGCCATGACGCCCTGACTGATGCCGTCTCCTCAGCCAGCCATATCTAAGCGACCATCAACTAGCTCAGACATATCACGACTGACTCTCCTGGGCGGATACCCGGACTTACTCGGGCGAGCGGCGGGGTGATACAACGGGATCCCATTTGTTCGAAAAACTGGTTAACTGACATTTATATTGAAAAAAAAATTCTGTAACACTGACACTGAAAATTTTGCACAGTGTTTTATCACACAATAACAAGTAAATATTCATTATTTTCATTAATTGGGGACATGCTGCGTCATCAAACTGTCGTGGAGCACCACCTTTTCAGTATTCAGTTGCGCACTGCAGTACCACCCTACAAAGATAGACTAACGGCCTGCAGACCAAGCTGCATACTGGTACATCTCTGTACGTGCCTCCAAGCATCTGAACTGTGACCTGCCAGAGGGATGGCGAGCTCGGAGCCTACTTGAAATTTTCAAAAGCCAAATGAAGCAAAATACAAGAAAAAGTTACTTATAAAAGTTGTTCAAAATTAAATCATTATTATTAAAATGAGTCCAAACACGATATAAATCAAACAAAATTTACATGTAAAATTTACTAATTTTAAACATGCCTTAACAGTTAAACTTAAATTTTGAATAAAATTTTAATTTTAATTTCTTTACCAGCATTCCCAATTCATTTGTTGGATCCCTTAGTATAAATCGTTACACTTTATTAAGTTGGCATAGTTAAGTTGTTATATACAGAAGGAAAAAAATTAATTAAGAGTCAGAAAATTTAAACTACTATATGATAAGTAAATGAGTATGGGCTACGTGCCAGTGCACGTCACAGCTAGGAGTTCTGGGTTGTAAGTACGATTGCTGAGTGTTAGAAGTGTGAATTTCTAGAAGGTCTTTAGGGCAGACGGCATGAGAGATTGGTGTGGTCTTTCTACAGTAGTTTTGTAATAGAGCTACCCTCAACCCAGCGAGTGACTACTAGATGAGTCGATAAGGAAAAACTATCTCGCTAACACAGGGCATCATATTTACATAAATAGAGCGTAATATAAATGAAAGGAAGAGGCCGCTAGGCTATCAGTATGTACAAAAGACAGAAACACAAGTACTTATGTTTTGGTACTTGGCAGATACACACAACAACAAAGGACGACACATAATCGCAAAAGTGCGTATCCCGACGTTTCGCTGCTTAGAGCAGCTTCCTCAGACGAAGAGACACGGCTGGCTACGGTGTGGCTGCCAATGCTGATGCACCTAGCGGCCAATGGTAGAACTGATATGACGCGGGAGATTCGAAAGCGGAATGTAGAAGAGGATGTGTAGGGGTTTATGAGGAGATGCGAGTGAAATGGTTGTGGGAAGATTGGCGCACCCCACAAGGTGCTTAGTTTATGTTTTATGCTCGGCCCCGTATTTTATTAATATTTAAGAGTTAGGCCTACCTTGTTTTCACCCAAGGGGTCGCTTAAATCCTGTATTTTGAGCCGTGTTGCTATAAAACGTAAAACTAAAGAGTTAGCGGTGCTTATGTTAACCGTTTTTGTATGTATATATTCACGCCCGCCATAACAAATGTAAACAAACAAATGGACGCTATGCACACAACGTCAGGCGGAGAATTACGAACTTTTGAAAGAGAAAATGTGTATATAATTATTGTAAACGTAATAATATTAATTTTGTGTATTTATTTAGTGCTTTGTTTTTATTCTTTTTGGCAACACGAACATTTTCATGGCCCAGCGGGAAAGTTTTTTGGCCAGGTGTGGGAGATTTGTGGGTGTTGGAGTGGCCTGCCTACTAGCCAGCAGACGGCCTCCTCTCCAGCGGTGGCCATTTTCACCACCCACTACTGGTACTTTAAGTCCCCATCAGGGGTATATCTGGCAGGCGCTCGCCTAGCCAGATCAACAGTCTAGGGCTCGAGCCTCCTCCCCGAGCAAGCCTAGGCACCTCCCCCAACCTCGAAAGAGTTGCTTCCTGAAAAGTGAGCCTAAGCCCGATGTCCACTTTAAGCCCAGGTTTGCTTCCTGAGAAGAGAGCCTAAACCCGCCTACCCATCCTTTATACAGGTTGCTTTCCTGAGAAGGGATCCTAAGTCTGGTCCTACCCTACTCTTGTGCCGAAAGCTCGTTTTGTTCAGGAGACGTGCTCTAGCTGTACAGGAAATATAAGGGAATGCACCCTACCGTGAGTTTAACTAATCACCACGAGGCGTATATCTGTGACCGCCGGGTACGGAAGTTAAGCTAGTCTATGAGAAGTTCCGGGGCTCCGTTATAAGTGACCACGCGGTCGAGTACAGTAGTGAACATTGTGAGTAAAGCAGTTTTAAAGCCGTATTGTATAAAGACCAGTGTAAAACAGTGATTGCAAAAGTGAACCGAGTGAGTTACAATATATACAGTACAAAGTGCATTTCTTAGTTTCATTTCTTAAGTAAAAGTACTCATGTTAGATACCGAGTGTTTGGTAATCAATATATCGCCCGAGGAGAAAGCATTAATTGAAGGCCGCAGCTAAGCGCAGACAGGCAGTAGTAAGTGTTAGGGACATACCTGTGGGAATAATCCCACCGCCCCAAAAGGCAATAGGGAAAGCTGTGACATTCCCAGAACTTTGCAGTCGCTATAAGGATACAGAGAACCAACCTCCCAAATATAAACGTGATAACTTTAGCCGCATCCTCAGGGATGTGCGACGCCTTCAGCGACCGTTGATAAGCCCAATTGAAACACCAGAAAAGCCTGCACCTTTGCCGCACTCTTGTGTTTAGCAGCTTAAGAGGGAAGCCGACTCCGAGCTGAAACGTTTGTCGGACTGACGGAGCTATTCTAAAGGTGAGTGGATAGCATGCCTACCCCTCTTCATAAAAAAGTTAAAATTTTCCCACTTTGCTGTTAGAGACTGTGTTGTGTCGACTGCCCAGGAAACCACTCTCCTCGGGATACCTAGCAGCCTCTCCTCCCCTTCAGGGAACCCTCACACTCGCTAGTTAAACCATTGTTGATCCTTGAAGGGAAATTTAAACTCAACCCCTTGCCAGCAAAGTAGCGGCAAGCTAACTGACTGGGGACATTGAGACCTGGTGGTTGCCTGAATTTGGTGATGTACTGATAAACTAGTTCCCTTTGTATGAGTTCAGAGCTATTGTTTATAGGTGGCAGGGCCCTCACCACTCTAGTGTTGTCCCCTAGTCTGCCCATGAACAGATTGACACAGGAGGGGGCCATGCAGGTACCCATGGTGGTACCTTTGATCTGGAGGTAGTGTTTAACTTTGAAACGGAATCTGTTGTTGCTGAGTGTTAGTCTGGCTAATTCCACCTGAAAAGCAGTAGATGGTTTGCTGTTTGAAGGTCTTTTGGTTGAAATGGTATTCTATGGCAGACAGACCAGATGCGTGGGGAATGTTGGTTTAAAGAGATGTGACGTCTATGGTGACCAGATAGGCATCTTGTGGTATGGAGTCTAAATATCAGAGACGTTCTAGGAAGTAGCTGGTGTCTTTGACAAAGGAAGGTAGCTGTTGGACCCAAGGTTGTAGGTGTCTGTCTACCAGGGCAGAGATCCTCTGTGGTGGGGTTTGTTGGGGTGAGCAGCTTGATTGATTAATCTGGAAGACCTTGCAGAGGACCTTGAGACATTAGGAACTGGCTGTTGGATTTTCCTGCAGAGGTTTGTAGGTGGATGTGCCATTAATTTTATCTCAGCTTCTTGGATGCAGTCTGATTTGTTAAGGATGACAGTGGTGCTTCCCTTGTCAGCTGTTAGGATTAGGATATTGCTGTTGTTCTGGAGATCTCTGATTGTTCTTCTTTCTTGGTACGCGCTTCTGCAATTATGTGTCATCCTATAATTTTGTGTGTATCTGTCAAGTACCAAAACGTAAGTACTTGTGCTTCTGTCTTTTGTACACACTAAATAGACAGTAAGGCAGATATCACTCGCCTTTATTGGAGTGAGTGAGAGACTTTGGTCAGCGCTCAACATCGAGGTCTTTAGCGCTGGTGAGGGGTGACATGAGGTGAGTATGGAGTGGTGCCGGAGCCATCAGTATAAATAACCTTTCAAAACACTAGTAATTACAATAAAAATTCATCAACAGTTCATGAGAAATACAGGGAGTCATGCAGCCCTGCAGGCCAATAACATGACCCACCACTGATGATGATAAGCATTACGACAAAAAAATTACGCTTATTTTTTATTGACATTTTAAATTTTAATTTTCTTATATTAATTCCAAGGCAAAACCACTACACTTTATAAAATTTTTGCAAAAGACTTTTCTGATTTGTATAACAGTAAATCCATATCCAATTTCTATGGTACACACACAAAATATGAAACAAGCATGCTGCAATTATTTTTACATTGGTAGTTGATAACTGACTGCACAGATGTACTGTATACACTGCCTTTCTAAGTTAAGTGAAAATGTGAAGACAATTTATGATTAGAGGCAAGATTATATGGTAAAAAGAGATTAAACATTAAAAATATAATTTTCATCTTGAGCAAAAAAAAAAAAAAACATAAACAAATAAATGCTGGAGAACTATTTTAAGGAAAATATTAACAATTTAAAAATAATATGATGCAACAGAATTCAATTTTCGCATAATGATTGAAAGAAATGAACATTTACTAATAATGGTCAATATTTTGTAAGACAATTAGGTAAATTTAATGATACTATACTATAGCAGTTATTTACATACTGTATTTTGTACAGTTTACAAAAATAGAAACGGTATCACTTCAACCTTAAATACCTATTTAAAATTAAATATGTAGACCTAAACAAACCTTGCCCCTAATTAACTAAACTGTTCTACAATAAAGGTGAAATCTATGACAAGTAATTTACCAGTGAGTTAATCCAATCTTCATAATTGTAGGCTTACAAACACAATCGTGCATTCTATATACCTGTTTAGGAGTCAGCAACAGAAGATGCAGTGATAAGCTAAGAAGTAGAAATAATTATAAGCTCATTACAACTGCAAAATAAATATCTAAGCATGATGTTTGCACCATGCATAGGAGAAGTAAAACAGCACTCTCTTAACCAGAAGTTGAAAATAAGACTATGTACATTACATTATTGTTGTAGTTCTGGCAAAACAAAACTATAAAGTCACAGCCAACTGTAGCCGAGTTGTATCAACATTTTTTTCAATCTCGGTTTATGAACTCTGCTCCTTAATTTAATCGAGAGTTTTCATATTTTATTTGAGGTTTATAACAACATGTGATACACAAACAGCAAAAGCACTAATACAAAATTCTATATGTTTTAATGTCAATATAAAAAACGTACAAATGGCAAACCTACAACTATAAATTTTACGAACACTGTGATAGAAGTCTGCCAAAGTGACTCATTATTCGTATAAAATTTTCACTTCCACAGTAGTTCAGTGAAGTTTCATTACAAAGAACTTCAGTATAAAGGATTTCTCACTTTAAAGTATAAATTAAAATACTGCTCTAAAACTAAAATAATGTAAAATGTGTTCAGTTTAAAGAAGTTTCAGTATAAAGAACATCATTTTCTAGTTTTCTCATGTTCGTTATAATGAGATTTTACTGATGTTATGAAAATTTGGCATCACCAATAGTTTTTCAGAAATTCATCTACATGGCAAAATGACTGCATGAATGAATGAATGGACGACTTGAAGTACATGCCCCCTGACGTCACCGCAGGGGAAAAGTACTGTGGGAAACAAAGCTTGTTTACAAACATGCTGATTTGTTAGTTGGTAATTGCAGAAAGTAAAAATGTTGTGCATTCATAGATTTGCACGCAAGGATAAAAAACAGTAGTTTCTACTTCATGGTTAAGATACGCAAATACATAATATTAATGTTTACCTGAAAAAATGGCAAATTCCAAACAAATAATCAATTTTCTTGACGTATATTTCATCCGGGACATTTGACGCCAAACAGCTAAATGAAGGTTATGTTCGACTGCGGTATCCATGGAGATAGGAATTGTATCCCACACCTGACTGAAGCTCCGCCTCTTTTCAAGTCGTCCATTAATTCGGCAATAAATGTTCCCTAAATTTGTTCTAGACTTTGATTTCAAAAAAGTGCTAATTTTTTTCCAAACTAAATTGACATACCACACCTTCTTTAGGGCTCTGCCTACACAATACGGGGACAAATATTGTACTTTAAGTAAGGAATAAAAATATTTAAATAAATAAAAAATTAAATCCTCATAGTTCAATTTTTAAAGTAGTATGAAAAATACAAAAACATCAGAAAGGAGATTCAAGAAAAACAGACAGTACTGTACGTGGAAAGAAAAGAAAAAAAATGTAAATGCATATAAAACTCCCACATAAATATTTTGTGAATTATCTATCAATTACGTATTGAATGTACCACGTGAAATAAGATAGAAGATAGAAGGTTTAGTAAAGAAATTACTGTGCACATAAAATACATATACAGTAGAGCCCCGATTTAACTAACTCGGGAATAACGAAAACAGTGATTTAACTAAAGGATTTTTAGGAACCTTCAAAAAATAACAAAAAAAAAAAAAGTATTAAATAACTAACTGACTTTGACATAATCAAATATTAATTGTAAGTTAAGTCCTTTAAAAATACTAACACCGACCGCCGTATATACTTATTTCTCCGTAGAAAAACCTTAAACCATCCGTTTAAAAACAAATAAAAAAATCATTACAATTAGTTGAAAACTTTGGCCGCGGGAGTGATTTTGAGATACACACGCGCGGGCACGGCCGAGCGAGCGACGCTGTATTGCAAAACAAGCGTGCGCCTAGATCTTCATCCTGGCGGCTGGCAAGTGAATGAGCATCTAGGTACCCAGTCTCCACAGCACGGCAGTGGACAGCACAAGAACTAATTCACAGATAGTGTTTCACGTCTCCTTTAGAATGTGCTGCAGTGCCGCGTGCTCTATGGATTAATGACGACTTGAAAAGAGACGGAGCCTAGTAGTTACGGCGAGACTCGCCAGAGGCGCTACTAGTAACTGTGGGAAACACGAGTAAACAAACGTGTTTTCAAACGGACAAAGCAGCATATTGAAAGAGTTAGTATGGAAGAAATCATTGAATTACTTTAAAACATCTCGACATGAGTAGTGGTTTTAGTTTTGTAGGGAATTTGAGAAGTTGCAGGCTTTCCAAAGCAGGCTACTGTTTGTTTGTGTCATTGTATTACAAAGATGTGTGGACAACCAAAAGTGATAGTGCTGTTTTTATGAAGACGTATTGTTACCCACGACAAAAGAAAAATTAGTGTGGCAGAACGGTGTATTTTTCTAGTGAATAAATGGATAACGTGTTTCACGTTACACATGCATACTATGCGTGTAAAGCAGGGTACATATTTTGCAACTTACGCCAGCATTAAATATGAACCGCTCATTGAAAAACGTAACATGCATGGTGCTTTTGAAGTTAGGCCTACATCAGTAAATATTACTGTCACATACAAAATACGTTGGTCATGCTTTTACTACTCATATTCACGTTAAGTATGAAATAATAACGGTTGAATTTGTAAGGCATTTAACACGTTCAAACGAAAATTGTGGAGTGTAAATAGCAAATAAATACAGCATAAGATAACGCAGTGTCCGACATGGCGATTTGCTAGTTTCTTAGTTTTGTGGCATTTTATTGTTAAATTTGGACAGCCCTGTTTGTCTGTATCCTTTACATACAAATCGATAATATACGTCATCCTTTTTAGATACGAAGTTGGGTCACATGATAGTTTTTTCTACAAAATCTGCCAATTCGCACATGCAATAAGTAAAACAGTTGAGAAGTTTACAGGTGGAAGGCTTCACTTGGTATAATGTAATTGCTTAAAATAAAATTCACAGGACAGTATACAATAAAATTATCTGCGTTTTCGACGTGCAAATTAATTCTTGGCAATAATTAATTTCAAAAAGCATTCATGCCCAAATGTCAGTACAGCAACACTGAAAAAAGTATGTATAATGTAAAGTAACTGGCCTCACCAGACCATTTTTTTTTGCTTTAAGTAGGAGTATGCTCCTGGGTTCATTTTTTTTAAACTGTAATGGACAATAGTAGAACTTAATTTTGTTGTTTTCGGAGATTTGAGACCGCAGAAGGCATGTCAGTGTACTACATACAGCTGCCAAAGTGTTAAGACCACCTTTCAGCCACATATTGAGGTGTAGGCCTGAGATTTGGGGGCAACTAGGAGGGACCTAGTGGTGGCCCATGGTAAAGAGCCGCT
>PNEQ01097631.1:0-14948 GCA_003012365.1 Medauroidea extradentata
GGGGGGGGGAGAGAGAGAGAGAGAAAAGCTCCTTTTCACTTGTTTTACGAAACGTCCATTTGTTGCTCGTAGCACACTGTGAGAATCAGTTGGATTCCAGACAACTCATTTGCTTATAGGACCTGGTAAGAACTCTTGTGTTATCTCTACAAATGAAAATCCTGTATATGTAGCAAGTGCAGTGCGGTTGAAAGCATTTCACAATATTTTTAATGAGTTATTGATCTGAAGGGTGTTGGAAAAATTTGATATTGCGATAACACGAAAAATGTGATCTTTGTCTATTTGAAACAGAAAATGTGAATTTAGACTTTTTTTATAATAACCACTATTTCTCTGGGTTTCTTGCCGTTTAATGTAACTTTGCCACACTTCGGAGTAAAATCATGAAACACTCGAGACATTTTGAAACACAACATATCGTCAGGCAGTCCTTCTATCGACTTGGGCCTTGATTATTTTCTTTATTATTATTACTGTGTTTATTTACTTTAATGCATTTTATTTCAATTTTAGTTGTTCATCATTTTGGTTCATTGTCTTCAGGTATTGTTGACAGAAGTTGAGAAGGGTGATGTCAAGTCTTTGCAGGGAACCGGGTCTTTTTAATATTTTCATATTAATTTATTAATTATTGTTTTATTTTATCAAAAATAAAGTTTTTATTTAACAAAATGTTATTTAATTAGTTATTTAATTTTATGTTTAACTTTGTATGCTTTGGTTGAGTATAGTACTTTGAGTCTTTTAATGTTGGTTAAATATCAGTATTTGCAGCAGTTTAAAGAATTTCAGCAGGAATTATATTTGACTTTGGGCAGCCAGAGCCGTGAGTACAAACTCGTCCTGGACGTTACGATATATACAGAGTGCTCAGGAAACACGTACCACACACAGTGAATACAAACCCTTTCGCAGAATGTATTTAGTTATGTTTCTGAGAAGCAGAATGAATCTTTATGACATCAACAGTTAACGAATCTGACTCAATAGTGGTGCTAGTACGGTATTTAACTATTAACGGGGGTTGAAAATGTGGTTTCTCATTATGGTTACTGTCTCTTAGCTACTATTTTTTGACTTTTATGGTAGTAAAATGCTTAATTTTTTTACGTATACATTGATAATTTGTTTTTAAGTGTTGTGGTGTTGGCCACAGCAATGATTATTCCTCATAATGATTCCTGTCACATTATCTCATGGAGAAATGTTTTAATGAGGAACATTGATTTACATGTCTACAAATTTTTCGCAAAACATAATGTAGTGTTTGCAATAAAAAACAATAGCAGCATGTGTTTACATTACAATAAAAATATTTAATAATTTTATTTATTAAAGGATGGCATTACAAAGTACAAGATAAGAACTTTAATATAGCCTTACAATTACCATTATTTTTTTAATATGAATATATGTAGTATATTACAATACAGTATTATGTTTTTATTTTAACGTCTGAATTATTGATCATGTACTTACTCCCCTGTGCCATCTCTTGACTACAAAAGCATAAACAGACTACATAGTTCGGCTGTCGGCCAAGTGTGAAGCTATACTCTCAGTAACATTTTTGTACTCATTTTGACTCAAACATAACTATTCCACAATAATCAAATCCTATGATTTTTTTAAGTAATTGTTTACTGCCAACGTATTTTGTATCACCGGCCATTTTCCTCGCGGAGGATACAGTAATGTAGAAGCGGTGTCCACCGTATGTGACGTGCATGTGTACTGAGATTTGCGTTTGCTACCGCTGCAATGACATCAAACCCTGAAAATTCCAGGAAGGTAGTGAAATATGAGGCTTTCATACTCAGCCCAGTTCCGAACGTGGTGAATACAGAGAAAATAGCTATTCAAAGAAACAAAACTTGCGATGTGTAATGTTCGTACTCAGGCCACAGGTGCGCTTACCCAGTTCCTGGAAGTGCTACATTTAGATTGTAACTGTATTTACTACTTTTACTTTCCACCAAGCATTTGCACATCTGCAAGTTGAGTGTGTAACAAAGATGGTGATGTTTTGTGCAGGCCAGCGTGGGTCTATCAAAAGACATGACATGAAAAATGATAAACTTTATTTTGTCATTTAAAGTGTTATTAGGTTTTAGAAAGCAGCATTTTTATGTAAGACATAGTTAATATGTATAAGTTTTTAATTATTCATTAGATTTGACTTAGTTTTAGTTTTTAGTAACGTATTTATTGGCTTAGTGCGTTGGGTGGCCATCAGAGGCGCTGCACGGGGAGAGGTGGTTTGGCGTGGTCCATCGTTGCTGACTTGTGTGTTGTGGCCCGAGGTCAGTGGACGTGTTTTGCATCTTTCGTATCTCAAGCAGGTGCAACTGTTGTGGCAAGATGAGGCAAGCACACTCTTAACAAAGTGCTAGTTCGGGTGTACGAGATTTTGGAGACCAACCGAACTGAGTAGTATGATATTTATCTTTTAAAAACATTTTGTTTACGCCTGAGTACAGGCTATGTTAGTGTTGGTGATCTTGTCCTAAGTTTCTGGCATAATGCAGACTTATCGTATCATTTTGTGTGAAAAGACTTACACGTTACAGCACTTACAGTTAATTAACACTACTTAGCCATTTTTCAATTTATTTTACATACATTACCATATTGCCTGACTAATTGTATAGATCGTAATTCGTACTGATGCAAACAATCTTAAGCATACAAGAATCTTCTATTCCTGTCTACATGTTAACCAACACTGGAAAAATTAAAACACTCTTGTGTGAAGAGATTTAAGATAAACCATATTCCCTCGAATAAAAGAGTGTTGTAAGTTTATGTTTAACAATTCTTTTGAAGTAGTTTTTCAGAGAATAAAAAATGAAACCTTAATTCTTATTGTAATTTTATGATTATGAAATTATCTAATCCAAAACGAAAATGTTTCCAGTGTGGAAATCATGTTGTCCGAGGTTGGCTGGACTTTACAGTTTACATAATAAGTTGGGAGCAAATCATTGTTGTAATACCCAACTAATAAAATTTTATTATATATACTTGATGTTCACTTGCAATTTCTCCTATTATTGCAGTGGTTTCTCTCTAACCACAACTGTATTTCTTAGCTTCTTTACTTTTGGGGAACACTTTGTTTTAACAAAGATCCAACATGATCTGCAACTGACACTGGCAGGTTACGTTCGATAATGAAAGATGTAAAATAATACTCTGCTCGAATAAAACTAAAATCATCATTTTGAGCACTACCCAAAAGTAACTAATTTTGGTTGAATTTCTTTAATGCGAAGCATTTCTTGCATGTTTCACTGTTCCTTCATGAACTTTAAAGTCAATTTTTACCCTCATGCGAAATGTTTATGTCACACATGCAGTAACGCAGAAAACATGATTGATTCTATATTTTGAACATCTAACCCAAGGAATTTCTTTTTCTGTTCACTCACCAATTTTACGTGAATAACCTGCAAATACTAGAAAACAACTGAACTAACCTGTTGCAAACAGTTTGCAGAGTAAACAGCATAATAAACACTGATTGGCAAGCTTCAGTATTTAATGTACACACTAATTTTCTACTGAATAACGCGTTCAGCAAGATTTTATACTGTCATGAGTGCCTCGTGTATGGGTTGCAAAATAAACAACTATATTAATTTTCATTCTCAACAAATGCTTTACAGTTTCAGCAAACACACAAAAAAGAAATGTTTTTGTACGAAAATCCAAGGCAATCATACAATGGTACAGTAGAGGTAAAAATTTACAATGTACTGGACAATTGTGAGAGTCGGCAGCTGTGTGTTGCTTTCTGAAATACCAATCTTCAAAATAACACTTTTGTGGCCAGAGCAATATTGAGTGCAATTTAAGGAGAGGCTTTTCAAACTGTAAATTCAAATTATACGTCTCTCTCTCAATTGAGTGGAGGGTGTCAAAACTCAAGTTGTCATTCCAACAATAAATCTAATGCACCAAATCAGTTGAATATTCCTCTATTCCTTCAAGTAGAATAATTTGAATACAGTATACAGTAAATTGCAATCAGCTGTAATAAAAGATGGACAAATAAGTTGAAATTTATGTGATCCATTACCACGAAAGACAAAACCTACTTATTCCCTATAAACAAGATACTAGTTTCTGTTTTAAGTTGCCTACATTGGGCATTCAAATAATTTTTTTACAATGATCTCTGCACACACATTGCACTATAGAAGTACTGTGCTTCACTCAGAAATTTCCTAGAAACAATTACAGTTTCCATTTATAAGGCTACTCACCATAAAACAAGCACTTTGACCGTCTTGTCACAAATACATATTAAAAAATGTGTTTTACTATGGTTTCAGACCAACTCTCAAGTACATAAAATTTATGTTTATTATAGATGGCCAAATAACTTTTGATAAACAGGAAAATAATAACCATTGATTCAAAAGTATTCACTTTACAATGAGTATCCTATATGCATTTATATTATATTCATATTAAACTAGACTTTTTCTTCTACGTTTAGTAAGAACATAAGAAAAAAAAAACATGCAACAAAAGATGAAAATACTAACAGACAACGTCAACATACCAATAATTGAACACTTACGGCAGTGAAAACATAAACAACTGTACTTGAAGATACAGCTATATCAACATGTAGAATAGCTGGCAACATTAAATTAGTTGAGAATTAATCATGTGATGTAATAAAAAAAAATCAGAATTTAGAAATATAAATACAATAATGATACCAAATACAATAATGATACCAAATACAATAATGATACCAAAACCTGGTTGCCAATCTTATTTGCTAAAACATCACTGTTATATACTTGAGACATAATTGTTACCTTAAGCTAAGTATGCTCCAATTACAATACTTACAAATAATTATTATAATTATCAACCTAAAAAGGCGTAGAGCAATTATTTTTACTTATAAAGTTTTTAGTGCTGCAAGTAACACATCATAGGCAAAGGTATCATCATGAATTTCACTATTAAATGATGTCCTAAAAGTAATATTAAACCACAAATGCAGGTCTC
Source organism: Medauroidea extradentata (assembly GCA_003012365.1). NCBI lineage: Eukaryota > Metazoa > Arthropoda > Insecta > Phasmatodea > Phasmatidae > Medauroidea > Medauroidea extradentata. Next base: position 5,035 of record PNEQ01097631.1, read on the forward strand.
AAGTTAGTTACCGAAATTTTACTACTATATATTAAATGCTAACTTTTACAACCTACTGCCAAATACAGCATTGTTGAAAAATTCACTTTCACTGAACTGCTGCTACTCTTTCCGGATTGTGCAGTAAAAATTTCTCGCATTTAACCACAGGTGACCCAACATTTTAGGTCACCCCCAAAACAAACTCTGCAGCCAGATAACTCAAAACTAACTGGCATTTCCACCAGAAAAAATTATGCAACATAAATAAAGATAACATTTCAGTAAACCTTTTAATACCCCTTATAAACAGCAAAAAGAATAAAAACTAAGAATAATTTGACCACCTACACCACACTAAACAGTATTCTACATAATGAACTACACTGATATGACACTTACCTGTAACAGGCTGCAAAGGAACGTTAGTGTGTGCTCAACAAGCGACCCAATCTACTAGCTACGACATTGCGATTGCGTGCACGGACAACAGAAGTGCCTGAGGATGCAAAGCAGCACAATTACTCATCACAACTAGAACATCAGAGACAAGGCACTGGATGATGGCTGCTCCTTGCTTCTATGAATTAATGTTTCTGTTGAACGAGCTTACATTTGGTCAAAGATAACTGTAAAAGTGCACAAACTAGACCTATAGAGAAATACTTAACTGCGGCTAAGGAACCGTGGATAAATATGAAGTACTGTGCCTTAAATCTCAGGATTATTCTGCAGAAAACAAAATGTTTTGTCCATTGCAAATTAAAACCTGATTGTTGAATTCTGATTTAACAAGGTCAATAAATACAACAAACCATCTTCAAATGAATTATAATTCTGTTACCTCTTACAGCAAATACTTCAATTTGAGACAATTGCAAAGCTATTCAATTCTGCAAAGAGAGAGCTTACAAAGAGCAGCCAGTCACCTGTGATACACAAGCAGATTTATTCACCTTCACCTGACCCCCGAGTGTCCACATCACCAACTCCAACCCAGCCAACAATTCTACACATGTTCCACAAAACACCACCTTAATTCCCTTCTACAGCCTGCCACATTCCTTACAAAACAAGCACAAGAATGTGTGAACCTCAACAGCCGTCACTCAGCATTTATTATATTCAGCTTATCAATTAAAATTTCAGTCAAGAAAATTAAAACCACCCTAGACATATATGGAATGAATATACTGTACTTTCAATACAAAATATTAAAAAACCTGCAAAGTAGTGTAAGAAATATACAGTTAATAACTTGATTTATCATACCGACAACATCGGGGAACTGCCATTCACCACATAAATTCTGCATTTGGCACACTGGCAGATTGCCAACGGTGAAGCACATAACAAATACCTTATTCCTAACTTAGAGACATCACTGACACTGGAAACAATATGTCAGAAAAATTCGTAAATTATTGAAGTTGCAATATTTATAAAATATTCTGTAACAATTGAACTGATGGTTCTAAGAAGTGAGGTAACAACATGTTATTAGCAAAGAAAAACAAAATAATAGTGTTCTCCACATAAGCTTTATTAAATAGTAAATATATCTGTACAAGAATAAACCTCTGAATTGGGTGATGGCAAAGAAGGAAGTAAGGGGATCGCCAAGAAGGGGAGTCAGAAAAAATTTTAAGTCTGGCATATAGTAACATATTCCTGACACACTGTGAAATTAATGAACTATAAATTCCCAATGTTGGAGGAGTGTTATCAAGTTTAAAAGTGGGATGACCTGCAGCAAGTTATTCAGTGGTGCTAAAGAGGAGTTATTATGAAAACTGCTACCTCTGAAACATTATCAAGGTCAATACTTAGATTATGTAAACAACATACTTTTTTTTTGTCGTATAACAAATGCAGAATTGTGAGCCATGAAAACTTTAGCAATATGAAACAATTGGAACATTGGTTTCATTAATTCCTGTAGTCTAGGGCAGTAAAATAAATTATCTTTAGTGTTGCTAGCATGTGACATCAACATGCAGTCCACTTATGAAGGATGCTTAATATATACAGACTGTTTGGAAACTCACCCAAAAATATTTCGGGAGTAGAAAATGACGAAGATTATGTATCAAAACTTATTCCATTACTCAATAAGCTAGATATCCACCCTTGAAATTCAAGTTTATATTTAGTATTTTTGCAAAGTATTGAAAACTGCATTGAATAAGGTTACAAAGTTTGAACATTGTTTGGTTATCAAAATTTAAACACTATGGGAGAAACAGTGTTGAAGTAAGCTACAATATGAAACACAGGGATGCCCATCCTCTAATTACATACAACTGTTACACTGTAATTTGATGTGACCATATGATAGTCATTGTATCCAGTAGATCCTACAGAATAAAAAAAGTGCTCATATTGTCGCAACGGTAAAATTTGAGGAATCATTTTTTTTAATTTTTGCTTTTTTTTCTTAAGATACCTGTTGTTGATAGCATGGTCAGATATTTTTTTTTTTTCAACATTGATTTATTGTTAAGACACTTTGCTAAAACCTTGGGGAATAAAGGCAGAATGTTTGTAGCTGTATTTTAGCTGTTCCTACAGCAGTTGGTTGAGACGGTAGCCCGCACCAGGAAGTTCGTAGAGTTCACTGCCTCGGTCGTAGTCAGTAAATTCCTAACGTGACTTTACTTGCTGTGTAGACGGGACAATGTCCGGGCTGTTTACTGTACCGAGCAATCATTAGCCAGGGGCTGTCTGGAAATTTCGGTGGTAGTATGCCCATCTGGCACTTCTACACGATTTACGCGTATTTCTCCCCCCTGCTCCCCCTGGTTACGTCTGCATCCACGTCCAGATGTTTCTGTGACCTAGTCTGTCGCAATTGAAGAACCCACACAAATATGTAAGCAGTGACCTAAAAATACCTGGTAGTAGGCAACACTTTATACATGCGGGTGGTTTATATGTTGACGGACAATTTTAACACAGTTTTTTTGGTATGGTTTAGCTCTCAATAACACTAAACAATGTTCAAAACATTGTGGTTTTATTCAACATTATTTTCAATACTCTGTAAAAATACAAATTTCAAGTTGAATTTCAAAAGTAGATATCGCCCTTACGATTTGAACTACGCTACAAGTTACTTTACGGAACTGTCTACATTTTCCAAAAAGATTCAACTTCCCCAAATATTTTGCATTATGGACAAGTGATGGTAGATGTCGCAGCAATGCACAACAGTGGCGGCATGCAATAAAACATAGAAACACTACTACACCTGTAATTCCGCAAACACAAATCACACAACTTACTGCTAAGTATCCCATGTCTCGGAGAAATGGTAATGACCCTTGTGGAGGTTAGAATAATTACGTTAGAACTAAGTATAATTTTGCCTGCCCTTTTGTTCCTTCATACACACATTCAAGGCAGGTATGCACACCAGTAACATAGAAACGTAAACACACACAAAATTTCGGCTCCTCTGCCAATCACAAAGGTACTTGCACATGACCCAGTAACAGCAGCGGGTACACCTACCATACCCATCATATGTTCGCATATTGGTTCTTTTTTGAGATGAAAGAAATTAACATGAGGTCAGATAACGTACTTCAACACAGGTCTTCCTAGAAAATAGCTTGTTCAATCAACTGCGTAGTAAATCAGAACAGAAGAAATACGAACAAATCCAACCACACCAGACCACTAATGCTTGTGTTAGCAACACTTTGGTAAACACAACTATAGAATAACTTACTCTTAAAGCTCCTAGTAATATTTTCACGCAAATCTCTGTACTTAAAAGAGAACACTAGACTGACTGACATATCAAACTGCAGCCCAAAACAATGGACGTAAAATCATGAAATTTTTAGTGTGATTTCCTCTTAGGTCATAGGCGAGCTAGTATTTTTGGAAATGCAACCCCTAAGGAGGTGAAAAGGTGTGAAACGTATTTTCAAATAAATGACAGACCTCAAACCCGACTGCCTATAATTATGAATTTTACTTCAGTGGGACACACACAAAAAATGAATATTAGCCAATTTCTGGTTTTTTCAAAATTCCACATATAAGGGGTTGAAAAGACCTTAAATGTAATTTCGATTAATTATAAATTTCTATAGAGTCCTTCAGGATAAAGAGTTGGTTTTCATTTAAAAATGATGCTAACGTAAATATCCCAAAAAAATTTGTAGGAATTTTGAAATTTGACCCCCAAGCAATAAAAAGGATAACAATGTCTATCCCATGTAAGAATTCCGTATTTTGACAGCCGATGCTACCAATATTTGTAACAAGTGCCAAACACGTGGCAACCATTTAAAACAACAGGACGTGACCATTTGACCTGATGAAGCAGTAGTGACAGCCCTGATAAACAAATCCGTTAACTTCCATCGCAGACATTGAAAATAGCATGTATTATACGTGAAAAATAAGCAAGCACTTTGAAGGAACCATAATATATTAACACGGTTATGTATCCAGCATTAGACAGATAACTATTTTATTCTATTCAAACTGTGTGACTTCTATAACTATTTTACAAACAATCGCACTGTTATCAACAGACCTGTACCGGCAACCAAAATAAAGGACGCCATTACGTAACCTTCTCGTGTGTTTGTGTGTAGTGATTCTTTTCTTTTAAGCTGTTACTATAAATTCTATGTATATATTTAATATATTGCAATGCAGGGATTAAAATACCCGACCTGTAATCGCCAACAACAACGGGGTATTTTAAGATGCGTTTCGGAAGAGGGAACTAGAAAAACGTTCAGCTTTGCAGCACCGTGGCACGCCTACAAAAAAACAATCATTAAGTAAGAAGCAGGTAATCTGTCCAGAGAAAAGTGCTACAGACAAAAAAAAATGTTACCTACCTTCTATTTCAACGAAATTTGTGTTATATTTGTACGGTTCTTGTGGGTGTATATGTAAGTATGCTTTTTCAAGTCGCAGACTCAATAAATTATTTTTGTACGAAAAAATCAGTGGTTTTTTAATATGTATGGCAAGTAAAGTAAGTGGTACCTTTAATATCAAGTCCACGTGAGATTTTGTGCCCGTCAGCTGCAAAATGTAGGCCTACATATTACCAAAAGAAAAGGTCAGAAAACTTAAGCCTATGTATTTCCCAGCCATTAAAGTGTATATGTTTAGTCATAAGTGTTACCAAAAGATTTAAAGCTGATTTGGGAAAGGAGTCCTATCCATGTTTGTTAATTACTTACGCTTTTAGTCGATATATTATTTCCGTTTAGGTTGTAAGAGAGCAAATTTTTGCTATGTAGTCTACAAAAAATATGTTGATAAGTTTTCTTCTTTAAGTTTTCTGAGTCACACAACTTTGATGATAACGCTGATATTTCAAAGATAGGCTCTACCCACAAAAGGTAATTTTTTTCGATAGTCTGCTGCATGAAACTTAAAACTTCATAATTTTATAGTGCAGAACCAAATTGAAGGCAACAAGAAAAATAATTGAATTATTGCTTTCATGTATTATTTTATATATATTTTTTAGTTCAAAGATGTTTGTTTGCACTGTTGTATGCTCTTGCAACTTCAGTTTGTTGTAACCAAATAAGCTACTATCATTTAAACTTTTTAGGTGTCAAGCTGAAATTATAAAAATAGATTTACTCATACAAGTTTTTTTTGTAATGTCCTTAAAAGTTACAATTTTGAGCGTACCTAGTAAAATATACAATAAATAATGTAAAATTTTACTGAACTACTGAAGAGTAAGCTATATATACATTGCCGCAATATGAAATAGTTTTCCATTAAAATTGCCCACCTAACCCTAGTAAGACTTTTGTGCAGCCAGTATTGTAAACAAATTACTTTACTTGTCGGAGATCTAAAAATAACCAAAAGAAAATCACAACACACTTTGGATTCTATTGCAACAATACTATACCTTAACTGTCGACATGTTTTGGTTGTCAGCGGCTTTCTTATACGTTATGGACAGTATGCTTTTTATTAATAGCTGTACACAGCTGGAACACAATTGGTTATCGCCGTTATTTTAACTTTAATCTGATATATTTACAAATGACTAAGACCTGGCTTCAAGACATTTCAAATTTCTTTAGTTAAGGGCGTTGGACCCGTAAAATTTAATTTTTTTTATATTTGTGCCAAAACACAGTTCAACTTTTGCACATCAGATAACACGTCATTTCCCCAAATAAAAACAAATTAAGCCCCATAGTTTTTGCAAAATCAATCATCAAAGTCATGAAATGGCCATTATGGTGCAGCCAAAATCAAAAAAAGTAATTAACTAACGAATTCAAAATTACGGGAACTGTAAGTCAGTGTATCAATGCATTTCAAAACATGTTTGACAAAAGTTAGTTTTGAATAATTCAGTAGTAGCCGAAAGTAAAAGTTATGCAAAAATTTACTCATTTTCATCAATTTTTAACAAATACAAAAATAAATCGCTTTGTGTTTACAAAAGTGTCTCGAGTAGTTCACATCATTAAGTATCTAAATGAATTATCTTATTTCTGCAAGTTAATTATTTTTTATTATTTTGGCTACAACGCAACTGCCATTTTATGACTTTGGTAAGCGATTATGCTGAAACTATGGGCCCTAATTTTTTTTTAATCGGGGAAATGACATGTTATCTGATGTGTAAAAGTTGAACAGTGTTTGACACAAATATAAAATTTTGAATTTTTACGTGTGTGATAAGTACAGAAAGAAGACTTTTCACTTATGTCAAAAAATTATAGTCTCAAGAAAGACTTTAAACTAAAGCCCACCCCATTGTTAAAATAAACAAAGTCCCAACAGAATTTTGAAATTATTAAAAATAAAATGTAATGGTCTCCTCCTCCACTCCTCTATTTTTTCATCAGTTTAGGGAGTCACTCAATGCTTTTTTTCCGTGCTAGCAGTTTCACCTAGTGCTCCAAGTTGTCACCTGTGAAACAAACAAGGGGGGAAGGAAGAAAGAAAGAAAGAAAGAAAGAAAGAAAGAAAACATCAGCGTTCCACTAGTGACTCCCTAAACGTATATATGTACACACCTCAGTTGACAATGAACTCGCAAAACATTTAAATATGAATTTAAAATACAGCCGGAAAAAATTAAAGGTACAAACATTATCGCTCAAAAAATATAATGTTTAGAAATATATTGTCAAGTCTGAACGAAGAATGCCTCGCGTATGTATTTGGCAACACAATAGAAATAAATAATTAAGTTCACAAATACAATATTACAAGAATTACGAAACAATGTCGTATATTTGAACATCAGAATATCCACATATATGCTGATAAACACATTAGCAATGAGTTACAAAACGTACATAGTATATTTGCATATATTTACGAGAAGCTGTGCGACGAAAGCCACTTTCATATTTGGCAACAACCTAGCGATGTATTATTAACAAATACTATGTCACGCGAGTTACAGTTACAGTTAGATGCAGTTCTTAAGATTGTTTATTCAAATAAATGAACGTAAGAATGTCACATCACTATTCACACAGGACTAGCAAACACTGAACATTTTAGTATGAAGCATAAAGGCTTCGCAAATAGATAGGTGACATTTTGGCAAAACATGCAGAGATATTTCACCTGAGTTACAAAAATGCTAAACACAACACCAGATTGTCATATGTAAACTACATTACGACCATTAAAACACGAAGCATTTACCACTTTTTAAAAAACAACCACAGCATTTATGCTTGTTACGAAAAATATACCAAACTAAAACACAACAATTTTTCCTGCTGAGAATTCACATTTTCACGACCACGTTGAAGCACTTTCTTCAAAGATTATCCACTACCTTAAATTTCTTCAGAATCCCTCAGAAAATCACTAAATTTAATTTTCTTTCATTGCTGCACCAACAAATCATGCTTTTACTCACACATGTTTTCCCTATCAGTGTTGCACCCGGGTGTACAAACTTGACAGAGAGCCATAGATACGTACAAATAATGTGTATGGCCAACTTTACAGTAAAAGACTACTCAGGGTGTCCAGCAAACAATGATAAAAAATTCCCTTACTTTCCTAGGTTTTCCAATAGAAAATGTAAATTTTCCAGAATAATTAAAATATGGGGACGTGATTCTTAACAGCAGAGAGTGATTCTGCAGTGTATGAGATGTGATCCACTCTTTTATTTACACATTATGGACATAAAATTATGGAGGTATAACCTGATATACTCAATAATTTACATCTACTGTACCATCATTTCGAAAATTGTAATTACAGTAAATATAGTTTTGTTTACCCGAAATTATTTTATCACTATTGATTTAGATTAGTACAAACTACGCATAATAATAATAACAATAATAATAATAATAATAATAATGACAACAACAATAACAATGGTCAAATAAAACACTTTTAGAAACCCAAAGAATATTCAGACTTAGGTCTGTCACATATTGGCTATCACAATTCTGCAACAAATAATATGTAACATTCTGACGCTAACTAAATTAAATAACTGCTGGTTCAAACTAGGCTTGTTCGTCAACTTAAGCTGCGGAAAATGAGATTTTGCAGCTGAATCAAATAAATTCCACTAAGCTTAAGAGCCTGAATAAATAACGCCGTGTTGTTTCCATTTTTTTCTTCCTTGGTAACACAAAAGCATATTTTAGGCAAAACTTACAAACATACCTAACAGTTAACAAATGCAGTAACTATAAGACTTTAGTAACTGCCAAAATTTTCACAAACTTCCCCGCCTTTTTCAGGTTTTCCCTGATTTTCAGGTTGCCGGACACCCCGCTTCTATAAACCAGTCACAATCATGTTCACCAGTACTCACAGTAATAGTCACAGATAAAAAAAGTTTGAGCGGAGTTTCATATCTCAATGATATTGATTCATTTATGGCTATGGAAATGCTAAAACTCTATATTATTGCTCATGATTCCCATTCCATTAAAAACTCTAAAAATTTTAGGTTGACTTCTGGGTCATTCCATACCAAATCAACGCAAAAAGTAGGATTTTGACACCCACCACCTTGAATTTTAATGAAACTTTTTCTATTAATTCCCTTTATTGTTAACAGAAACCCCCTGAAATATTTCAATTGTATCTCTAATAGTTTACAATTTACAGATTTTTGAAATTTGATGATATCTGCATTTTCAATTTCTCACGAGGGACTCAATGTAAGTCACATGTACTCACATTTTATTTTGATTCTCCACTATAAATAATAAGATGTCTTTGAAATTATTCACAAATGTCAAGGAAACTATAAGGATTTCAGAAAAAAAAAAAAATATCCCATTTCTTAAGGAAAAAAAAAAGTATTTGAGCATTGATTTTTTTATGTGGAAAATAGATGTTTAGAAAATCTTGATTTTCAAAGTGTGGGCAAGATGGAACCCAAAGTTTCTGATGTTCAAAATGATTGTAAAGACATGTACTTTCTTCACAAAGAATAAAATTGGTAATTTTTTTACTCCTTATAAATGTTTTTTAATTTTAAATTGAAAAATATAGTAGTAGATAGCATTTTTGTGCAAATGTGTGACTTAAAAATACTTGTTACTAAAAATTCAATGCAAAAAAGATGTTTAACATTAAATCTAACATATTATTAGTTATTACAGTAATTTTCCTCAAAGTTAAGACTTTTTAAGTTTTTGCAATATTTGTAGTTAAATGAAGAGGGGTTAATGCAGCGTAAAAAATTTTTGTCATGAAGTTTTAAATAAATAAATATAAACACATCTGCTTTGTTTTTAAAAAAATGGTGACATACATCAAATTTAGATTTAATTACGTATGTCTATGATTACTTTTATTAATTTCGCTATTATGAATAATGGTAAAATGCATTTTCAAATTGTAGTTTCCAGAATTGTAGCTCCATGTGTGTGTTTGTGTGTATGAGTCATGCATGGCTGAAGTTAGGTGATGCAATGCAG